>LUCH01018888.1:0-10837 GCA_013368495.1 Paragonimus heterotremus | reverse complement strand
CACGTTAGAATCTTGGGCGTGACAGCAAGAACGAGACTGGTCCAGCTAACCGAAAGTGACAACCAACCTTAGTCAGAGCATTTCGCATTGGCTACTTTGATAAAGAAAGTGGTACGGGTTATTCAAGGGGTTTCAGCGGCCTTACATAATGAGAACAGTGTTAGCGGTCAAAGTGTAACACAGATCATCCGGCCCTGTCTTTAATAATTCATCAAACTGCGGACTGTATTGGTTCCTTTGAAAGGTGAACGGGTGAGGGCGGTTAGGTCTGTGGATCTCACGTCCAATATGAAAGAGGTTTAGAGCCATGGTAAACTTCGAGTTGTAACACAATAGTGAATCAGTTCGTGAGAACGCTTTCACTGGTTTTCTTGTATGCCTGGCTGACGGACGCTACTACACTCGCATCAGTTTCGAAACACGCGGACGTATTATGGGAGCATTGGAAGGGGGCCCCGACTGGCGTGTGGTTGGCCTTCTGAAAGGAGTCAAGTGTAGTACCGCTTACAGGTTGCTTCATGTGGATTGCATCGGTTATGAAGCGCGGCCTCACGTAGGACATGGAAGCAAGATTCTGACAGAATATGATATTGATGTGCTGTTGCAGTGGATTCCCGTAGACCCAACGGTTACACTGCAATTTTTGAGACTGCACATCAAGGCTGAGTTCGAGAAGGAGTTATCAACCACAGCGATCAGTGGATACTTGGACGGCCGATGCATAACTGCCAAGAAACTGTGCCAAGTGCCCGTTGGCTTGAACTTAAATGAGAATCTGGAATTACGGCGACTGTTTGCATATCGACTGATGGAGTGTTATGCGAATTCGGACTATGTACTGGATAGATGGGATAAATTTCAATTTGTTCTGTGCGAGGCGAATGGAACGTTCACTAAAAAGAACGAGGGCATGCATCTCTGTAACAAACAGCCGAGGCCGTAAGCCCCATTGGATTGCAGCTATGACATGAAGCTCGATAGTAGGCTGTACAACGAGGCGGAAAGTATACAACAGCAGCGATTGCGAGGGCTGGCTACGAACCCTGCTAGACCAGATGAAGATCAGCACATCCATGTCAGGCATTCTGCCGATATACGACAACGCACCGTATCACATTGATCTGTAAAGTGTTTGCCAAGGAGTTATGTAATGGAGGACAGCTCTTACGACTTGCACCTTTAGTGAACTAATCAATCAAGTGATAAAAATGACCAAAAATATAGTATCATCACAGAAATGTCGTGACAGTGACGGATGGGATCAAAGGTAGACGTACAAATTAAACGGAAAATGTGTCAGTGAAAATAGGAACGATTCACTGATACGTCAAGGTCCGTTGGATTGACTAGAACACCACAAGAAAGGAAAACGGCGCCAGGGGTGAGATTTGTTGGACGACCGGTAGACAATTCCACAAGCGACGCGATATAATAAAATTTGAGCGTCGATAGATCAGCTAATACGCGATGCTACAATATCTCACCGTCCAGCCAATATGCCGGCCCAAAATTCACAGGGATGAAGAAGACAGAGATGTTGCACGGTACCCACCGTCTATTCGTGTTGATGATTTAATTCAAAAATTAATTTCTGATGGTCTCAAACAAGCGTGCAACTAAAGATAACAAAACTATGTATACAAAATGTAGAAGAATGAATTCTGAAATATAACTGTGTCATGTGGACATTACACACCCTATTCGCTCATGCTGTATCCAACTGAGAATATCTGAAGCATGATGAGAGCAAAAGTTAAAAGGCAACTACGGATGCACCGGGAGACAATAGTAAACAGAGATCCTCAGGATGTGCAAAGCCACCAGGATTGGAGGATGGGAAACCTGGAAAGTGTAGTCATCTCTGCTATGTTGAACGTCACCAGGGACCGCTGCGCTAGCTTTTCTGGTCATACCGAACGATGCTATATGCAGGCGATTAATGGTGAAGCTATGGGGTCACTACCGTAAACGCCCATCTTCTCGATGTCAGGAAAATGCTCCATTCAGAGCAACCACAGATTGATTTTGCACTTTCTACCTTTTGGAAGTTAGCCCTGATTAAACTAACGCTTGGCCCTTAAGTATACTTAGATTATGTAAGATTTTCGTTTGTTGTTTGGTTGGGTGAGGACCACCGAGCTATCCACATACTTTACGTGTTGGAAATGTCTTTGCGACGAAAAACGCCAAAAGAATGCTTAGCATGTCTTGGAAGTAGCATGATTGAAGGGCAAAATTCACTGGAAACACGCTCAGTTAGTGGCCAGTCCACGCGGTAGTTGGGAATACGTATTAGTAGTGGGAACTGTGCTGAGCTCAAACCCGGAGCTGGTCTCTACGCAGTAGTGATAAAGCAGCAAGTCAGCCAAGGAAATCGTAACGTATTCGGTGTCTGTACAGTGCAATTATTCGGTGCAGTAAAACAACAATGGCACACGGTGTTTGTGGCATCCGTGCTTGCCGTTGTCTGCAAGCCACCTGTCTATCCGTGTACGCGTGTGTCTTGCCCTGTATCACCCTTGCTCCGAACGATCCAGTCGTGGTACACAATCGATCGGTTGACTGTCTTATCCAGGCTTCGTCGTTAATATGATTCATCCTCTCGTGTTCGATAAAACTACGCGCCAATGTCGCCAAGTGTTCTTCTTTTACCCTGGGCTAAGTACGTGTCAGAGATCGCAGTTTAACGCGTGTTCCATACTGTAACAGTGTCCCGTTATGTTTTCTAATCATCACTTTCCCATTTGACGGTATAGTACTACCAACTTCACTAAGTTTGTGACACAATACATCACCAGCTCGCAAACAAGCTAAAATATACGAAAATGTTTTACTGTGAGTGACCTCAAAGTACTGTTCACGTGAATGGATAGTGTATACGTCCGACTAAATGCAAACACTAGGTTTTAGTGCCCGCAATCTTGGATGGATCTGAGACGTGGAAATTCATATAACAACTACAGAGATTTTACATTCGTTCAAGCGAGTATGTAATGGACAAGTGGGTCTGCGCTAGACCATCGTTCATTAGCAATTCAATAAGCCTTTCCTGAAGAGCAACCGTAACGTAGTCCCAACAGGCATCGAACTAGAAAACGCAGTGAGGTTTGGAAACAAACCGCATATCCCCAGTTATATTTGGAAATATGATAAGTGGTTAATTCTAGTCTAGTCTGGGACCAACGGCAGCAACCAAGAAGAAAAAGAAGAGAAGCGCTAAAGCCCACTCGGCGGCGCTCGAAAGCGCGCCAGGCGAAAAGTGCGTGGAACCTTCAAATGTGTTAAACAACACTGGTAAAGGTTCGGGTTAAACGACCTTAAATAAAATAATAGATGAGTTGTTGAGAAAACAGCAAGCATGCGATGCGTGCAATTAGTTGCACGACTAAAGAGAGTGGCAGTGAGTATATATCAAACATTCTGTTGCAGGCATACATGGAATCATGCGTACAGAACAAACAAGCATGAAAACACGGTCGCAGCCGTGATCCTCGGAGAAGCCACACGATCGCCGGTCACTACAAGTACGAAATGATATAGTGTTTGCACGTGTTTTGTGTCAATGACAACATAATGAACAGGTTAGCCAACTCAGGCAAGTCATTTTGTGCGGTTGTGGAAAAAAATATGTATTTATTGAACAAAGAAGTAAAAACGTCACATACTGTAGCAGAGACTTCTCTTCTGGAACAGATATACAGGTCAAACAGAGTTACTGGCAGAGGGAGGGACCCAACGACGAAAGGTGTCAGTTAATATGACGAGTGACCCCTGATTCTTCCAATATTAAACGAGGCTAGACTATACCGATTCTGCTGACAAAAGTGTCGTCTTATTCGATTACAATCAACCCTCCCGTTAAACACGCCGACTCTGGCAAGAGTTAGCAAAGAGTCGGATCCAAGTGGACGTGCAACAAAATCCGGAGCCGGTCCAACTCTGGCAGAGTCGGATCGGTTTGGGCTAGAGTTGGATTCAAGTAGGCCAGAGTAGGATCTGAGTAGGCCAACGGCGCCACCAGCGCCCTCCTTACATCCTAGTTATTCGCTACGACAACTGAAGTGGTTCGAAACTTGCGTCATCCTACGCCTACGACCTACTGACATTAATCCGTAAGTTTCATCGGCTTCTCTTCTTGGCAATCGATCCTATCTAGCAACAAAGTGTTAGGCTAATTTATCAAGATCATTTTTGTAATGAGGCGTTTACTACGAACGCCTTCAAATGATCTAACGCGGACCGATATGAAGGTGGACAGTGGACACATCCAACAATTCTCCAAATTGCTCCCAAGACAGACATACTACCATAAACATCTACGTGACCGCTGAACACGCAGAAATTAACACCAAAACGAAAAGTACCACAATAAAAAAGGTACATGTATGTTTCATACAAAAAATTGATAGAGTCCAAGAAGTGAGAGCAATTAGCGACCATTCCAGCTGAAGTTGAAGGTATCGTCGAATCCAGCATGCTGTACGCGCAATAAGAATGGAACAAAACCTGAAGACAAAAACCAGTAAAAAAAGAGGGAACAACATGTGACGAAAAAAAGAACAATGAAGGAAAACAAGAAAGCAATAGGGAAATTTCGCAAAAAATTTCCCGGAGAGGAAATAGGTCGAGATGTGAGCACAGCACGAATCAACAAGAATTGTAACAGATATGGCCTCAGTATATCAAAAATCAAGCTTATGTGAAACACGCATTGTAGACCCCTACGTGGCACCTAAAGTTAGACTATGATTCTGACAAATGTCCACTGCACCTCAATGGTTTCGTGTCGAAGGTTGTCAACGTGTGAAGTCAGAATCTGAGGTGCACTTTTACCTTGTAGGTGCACCCTCGGTGGTGACAGTAGTTTCAGATATCCCCGCACCCCATTTTGATATAATTATTAGTGGTTTTCCAGGTCTACTCGACTAACCTAGGTAAAAAAGGCACCCCACACGAATTTGGCGACGCTTTTGTATGGTGGATTAACCGTAACCGATCTCAACCATGCATCTAAGATGTACCGTACTTGTTCGTGTTTTCTACTGGCTTCCTCCTCCAGGCTCTTTTGCGTCTCTCAGCTCCGGAGTGTCCTTTTAGTTAAACGACCTTCGAAACTTCATAGGTTCTTACTTGCTTGCGATTAGTTTCTGGGTATCGGCGTTTTGGTCTCCCACTGTCTCTGTCTTTGGCTCCTGGAAACCACCTCACGAAGAAATGTTTCACATTTCCCTCACTTTCTTGAGGTTAGTTTTGACCAGACAAAACGGCGTCTATTAAAGCATTAGAACAAAAAAGTATTACCTATAAATGCTTCGGAGGTGTTAGTGTCCATTAGGCAACACTTTCCGCTCGTCTCCAGCCAGTTTGTCTTCATCGCCAGTGATTTGGCAAACACATAGTTATATATCTTTCGTGTGTACTCATCAACTGTGCGTCCCCGGTGAACGACTGCAAGGGTACGGATCTACGAAAGAAAAACGATAATCAACAACATCCTCACGACTGCCTGCATCCAACAATGAACTGCATGTAAAAGTTGATTGCTGATATTCAAGGTGTGGGGACACCGTTGGTTTGCCACGTATTCGAACTATCTTGCTATTTATTTTGACGGTTGAAACTATTGACATCGTTTGATTGCAGGTCTGCATTTTCCCGTTTGTTCCACCGCCTAAAGTCGCAAGTAACAATAGCAATTTCCGGTCGCTTGCTACTGGTTTGTGGCTCTTCGCTTCTGTTGTGCTTTGCTTACAACTTGCTTTCCCGGTCTACGTCGCTGTCCACTAACTGGTTTTCTCGTTTCGCTATTGTGGAAAATGGACACGATTCGACATAGAGACGTTCCAACTCTCCACAATTTGGTGAGTCCTATTATTAACCCATCTTTTTTCAGCACCTACTTCTGTCCACTACAATTTGGTGAGGCCGTTTAATTTTTCAAGTAGTATTTTCGTTGCTCCATCGCAGTAAATTAGTAAACCAGACATTTATTAAACCCGGTAAACCGTTTTTACTCCAGGGAATTTATATGCTATCTGTTTCATTGTTTATTCATATACATACACGTAGCTCTTTCGCTGATTTTTATATTGACTATCCATATATTTCCTTCATTTCAACTCTGTTTTGCCACGGACAACGAACAGAAGCCGACAATTGGAGTAGTCATCATTGCTGTTCCTCAGTTTCTAGTCATGGAACACGCCTTGTGGTTTATGTACTTAGAGGCGGAGATCTGCAACCAGTGTATCACCGCACAACAAGAAGCATTTAGTCAACTTTTGGCCCGGCTTCCTAAAGAGGTCACAATACAAGTACGCGACCTCCTCCTGAACTTACCCATTGAATATAGGTATGACTTCCTCGAAGAAGCTGCAATCAAACGAATCACACCGTCTGACAGATCGAGGCTGCGGCAGCTATTTAGAGAAGTGCAGTTGGGTGATGAGCGACCGTCAGGTCTTTTGCTTCAAAGGCAGCGGTTGCTAGGTCTCTCATCTATAAATGAGGCAATCCTGAGTGAGTTAAGGATGCATCGTCTCTCGGCGAACACACAAGCTATCCTCAAAGCTGCTAAGTAGCCTTCCACGTTAGATGCCGTAAAATTGCAGACGAAATACAGGACCGTTTTGGTACCGGTCTCTCTGTCTTACTCACAGCAGCGACGAGCCGCACGGCAGAGATTCCGAAGAGTCCTGACCCTTCAGCATTGCAGAGATCATCCTGCCCGCAAACGTTGGACGATCGGTGTAATATTCGGGCTGAGATGGCAGCATTTAGACGGAATTTCGTCCGAATGAGGAGACGTTCATCCACACGTCGACGCTGTAGTGTTCACAAGTCATAGTTATATTTCAGAATTCATTCTTCTACATTTTGTATACATAGTTTTGTTATCTTTAGTTGCACGCTTGTTTGAGACCATCAGAAATTAATTTTTGAATTAAATCATCAACACGAATAGACGGTGGGTACCGTGCAACATCTCTGTCTTCTTCATCCCTGTGAATTTTGGGCCGGCATATTGGCTGGACGGTGAGATATTGTAGCATCGCGTATTAGCTGATCTATCGACGCTCAAATTTTATTATATCGCGTCGCTTGTGGAATTGTCTACCGGTCGTCCAACAAATCTCACCCCTGGCGCCGTTTTCCTTTCTTGTGGTGTTCTAGTCAATCCAACGGACCTTGACGTATCAGTGAATCGTTCCTATTTTCACTGACACATTTTCCGTTTAATTTGTACGTCTACCTTTGATCCCATCCGTCACTGTCACGACATTTCTGTGATGATACTATATTTTTGGTCATTTTTATCACTTGATTGATTAGTTCACTAAAGGTGCAAGTCGTAAGAGCTGTCCTCCATTACATAACTCCTTGGCAAACACTTTACAGATCAATGTGATACGGTGCGTTGTCGTATATCGGCAGAATGCCTGACATGGATGTGCTGATCTTCATCTGGTCTAGCAGGGTTCGTAGCCAGCCCTCGCAATCGCTGCTGTTGTATACTTTCCGCCTCGTTGTACAGCCTACTATCGAGCTTCATGTCATAGCTGCAATCCAATGGGGCTTACGGCCTCGGCTGTTTGTTACAGAGATGCATGCCCTCGTTCTTTTTAGTGAACGTTCCATTCGCCTCGCACAGAACAAATTGAAATTTATCCCATCTATCCAGTACATAGTCCGAATTCGCATAACACTCCATCAGTCGATATGCAAACAGTCGCCGTAATTCCAGATTCTCATTTAAGTTCAAGCCAACGGGCACTTGGCACAGTTTCTTGGCAGTTATGCATCGGCCGTCCAAGTATCCACTGATCGCTGTGGTTGATAACTCCTTCTCGAACTCAGCCTTGATGTGCAGTCTCAAAAATTGCAGTGTAACCGTTGGGTCTACGGGAATCCACTGCAACAGCACATCAATATCATATTCTGTCAGAATCTTGCTTCCATGTCCTACGTGAGGCCGCGCTTCATAACCGATGCAATCCACATGAAGCAACCTGTAAGCGGTACTACACTTGACTCCTTTCAGAAGGCCAACCACACGCCAGTCGGGGCCCCCTTCCAATGCTCCCATAATACGTCCGCGTGTTTCGAAACTGATGCGAGTGTAGTAGCGTCCGTCAGCCAGGCATACAAGAAAACCAGTGAAAGCGTTCTCACGAACTGATTCACTATTGTGTTACAACTCGAAGTTTACCATGGCTCTAAACCTCTTTCATATTGGACGTGAGATCCACAGACCTAACCGCCCTCACCCGTTCACCTTTCAAAGGAACCAATACAGTCCGCAGTTTGATGAATTATTAAAGACAGGGCCGGATGATCTGTGTTACACTTTGACCGCTAACACTGTTCTCATTATGTAAGGCCGCTGAAACCCCTTGAATAACCCGTACCACTTTCTTTATCAAAGTAGCCAATGCGAAATGCTCTGACTAAGGTTGGTTGTCACTTTCGGTTAGCTGGACCAGTCTCGTTCTTGCTGTCACGCCCAAGATTCTAACGTGAAAATTTTAATGCACCAAAGTGATTTACTTTCGCACGAAATGGACAATATTATGCCTAGAATTGACACGTTCGTGAAAATATATAGTCTCAAAAGTTTCATCGCACATAGATCGACCGGCATCAATAAATCAAGTCGACGTATTATCAAGCAACACCTCTAGTAATAATATCACTCAGCCTCTAAACAACGGATGTTTTAAGCTACTTGGTGCAATCAATTGAAGTGAAAGCTCCAGCACTATCGGTGTCAAAAATATTGGACTGTTTGAGACTCTCGTTAATAGCAAATGATTTAGTTGAAAGGCGTGTAGGATCAGTAGATCTATTGAAATTCGTAAGCAAAGCAATTAATTGAAAGTAATATGAGAGGGTGTGCGCTTCTAATTGGATTCCCTCAACGAGTCTCTACTCAATACGCTTTTGAATTACAATAGATGGGCAGGACGTGGCCTAACTTACCGAAATTTTGGCATTTGGAAATGTGCAGTACAAACGTAAGTCGAAAATATACGTGACCACATGATTGGCGGTTACTCCAAGGTTGTGACTGATATCGAATTGAAAAGATCCGGTTCAACTGCTGCACTCCCTTGAAAAGCTATCTTTCTGAAATGGCAAATTTATAGCCACTTACTATGTGCGTTGTCAAGGATCACGAAGCCTTGGTCGTTCAACTGTCTGGCGTAGTCAATGCACACGCGAATCCACGGCTTCTCAGCCGCTGGCCACGGTTGCAATACAGCCTTCACTAGAGATCTGGCAGCTGGTTAACGAGGAGAACGGCCAGAAAAATTTCGATGTTCGAAATCCACGTGAGGCCAGCGCACATAATAATAATAATAATAATAATAATAATAATAATAATAATAATAATAATAATAATAATAATAATAACCCATGTAGCACACTGCCAGCCGTGATATGCCTGTATTCCGCGGGTTTGGGCGTGCAGTGAGTAAAATGTCGAAAAAAATCCAAACAGTTAATTATGCCAAATTATGCCATATGTAAAAATCAGTTAAATCCAGTTTCAAAAATGGGTCATTATTTTCATCAAAGTTGCAGCTGTTTGTATAAGCGCACTCGTCATTTCAGGCATTTTCTTATGGCTGCGCCGTCGTGATCATTGAGGTAGGTGCGGAGATTGTGGAGTATCTTTCTTCGTATTTCCTGGGATAGCTAAATTAACTGGCCTCCTATAGTCTGATGCAAAATTTAGAGAGAGCACTTTCGGATTATTCTACTATTTGCGCTCTACCTGAAGTATTTACAGAGGTACGGAACTTCAAACAAATTCGAGAAACCTGTGGTTTTGTGGCTGACGTTTCAATTTTGTGCAAGGTCAGGATGGCATATTCGGGTAACTGGATATCGATAGGCAAATATGTGTAGTATTATTAGAATGCCTAGAGTGAATACTGTAAGATTGTCGTGTTTCACTTTTGCGTTGAGAAATATAACATTATTAATAATGCTATATTTCTCAATACATCAGTGAAAAAACGCACAGATAAGCGTGATCAGTATACGCACTGAAACGTGAAACGCATACCTCCCACATAATTCTCAGTCGTACAATAGACCAACTATGAAAACAAAGCAATAAAACGGACATAATGAGAAAGGAAAGTCTTATGTGCCAGCTGTAGCGACTATAATAAATGATATTTTTGATAGTCGCATTCACTTGTACATTTTTGTTGATTTTGGCTTTTTGCTTACTTTTGTTTCGGTCAAGCTGTTCTGTTTGCAATATCCGTCCCGGAGCAGCAATAACAACTAGCTCCGTGCCCCACTAGCTTGACGTCTTTCTCTGTACATTTTACTTTCCGAGGTCGATAAAATACACGAGGGTCAACGCGCTGAGTCCTAGCTTTTCATTGTCGATTGGTTTCCGATAGTGACTATAGACTGGGTAATAATCTATCGGAACAGTTCCAACACAGTGTTCCATCCAAATTATACCCGGATGGTCGCAATGAAGTAGCTGCGGACTCCGTGTTCTGAGAACGCATGGAAAGGTCACACGGTCACTGAACACAATGCATGAATTGATGCTGAAAAGACTATCAACACTGGGTGTACTCTTCCATCTCAACATCAATGCGATCCTGAGGCCGTCCGTTGCGAACATAATGCTAAAGATCCTTCGGAACTGGTTCACGATTTGTCAATTGCCTGATCATTGACGCAGTTACGGGAGGGTACTTGCTGCTTCTACGACCACCTAGTTCACACCATGATCCACCGAGATAGCCGCAACCACAATGTCCTCGGTTGCCGTGGTCCGCGAAGCAATCGATCGTGACAAACATCC
>LUCH01018887.1:0-10953 GCA_013368495.1 Paragonimus heterotremus | reverse complement strand
CGTTCAACATCTAAACCCGTAATAACATTTCTGGGTTTTATTACACATGTCCCACATCGGACAGGTGCGCGCGCATGTACCCATTGGTAGTGCAGCGTAGGACGTTCTGTGACTTTGGTCACTGTGACGTACCTATCCAGATCCCACGAATATTTCCACTTACGATTAACCAAACTTGTTACGGAAGCCGGTCAGCTAATTCACACTATGGTTGTGTAATCACTGCTAGTGGTCACGAGACAGTTGGACAAAATCTTCAGTACGGAACGCATGATTTTAGATTACATCAATGCTAGTATTCCTAGTTTATCATCATACATCAGTGATATCACCGGAGTAGAATCACACTGAGAATAACGGGCCATCCCTGTCATGATCAATGAAGAGACTAATACGCTTGTTTTCTCTTAATTACTGTAGTCGGCCCCGTGACTCTAACAGTCCGCCGCCATCGTGTCCAGCAAATGTCACTTCTAATCGTATCTGTGGTTTGTGGTCCACTAACGTCTCGCTGAAGAACTTGTATTGTCTCACATAACCCAGAAAATCTGTTTACTTTCTTACTCAGTCAGCTTTTCCATACATGGGAACAACGAACTGTTAAATCTGTTGGATTGCTCGGAGGTTTACTGTCTAGCAAACAAGTTCTGTTGGTCAGGGTGTGTCACTGATAACTTGTCAAAAGTCGGGTGTTTATCTTTTTTTTATCCACCATTCACACTTTTCTTCATCCCAAAGAACTACCCATCATCATTGGTTATGTGCTACCCTGGTACTACTCACCAGCCTTTTAACAAAGGGGATTATCAACTTGGAGCGCTCAACTGGGCATCTCTCAATTTTAAGTGAAATCCTCTTTTATCTTACTCCATGATTACAGTGTTCCCAATCACTTCAACACCTGAAAGAGAGAGAGAGTTGTGAACACACCAATCTCTGATCCGTTTCGCATTTTACACGACAGGTTCACAAAATATGTATCTGTGGTGCTCACAGACTCTGGGATATTGGTGATTTAACTATAGTGTCTTATGTGACAAGTAACTATTGTCATGTACCCAACGGCCGGAACGATACGATTATGTCTGCAGTCGCCCGTTGACTTGTCATTAGTCCAACGTCTGTCAGACCGGTGACCCTTCCACCACCCATGCACCGGTAGGACAGAAAGCGAGCGGTATCTGTCTATCTTACATTCAATAACTAACCACTTTATGTGTTGTCACCTACAAAAAGTTTGCATTTGGAAACAAACTAAAGCCATATCTTGATCCCCATCACCTAGTCTTCTTTTTTTGCCCCGATGAGGACAGGCTAATCCATAAGTTACTCTCATATCGGCTAGTTCGGGTGCAACGCTCTCCCGGACACCTTATTAATGTTATCAGTAATAGCCGAATTCGTGAGACTAACAACAATCAATGAATGAAATCTAACCCAAGGTCAGCTTCAGATAAACAGAAATAGAAGATCATGGGCCTCAAACACAGTTACATTTTTCTGTACTCCAGGTAACACATTTTTGTAGGTGACAGTACGTTAGACAAGTGGTTAGCGAGTGTGAGATAGAAAGGTGCTTGTCATTTGGCTTTCTCTTGGTGTTTGAGTCGCGGAGAGCTCGTTTATTGGACACCTGATCATTACTCACAAGTCAAAGTGGTTGAGCGTTCACATATGAGAATTCAGTCGTGTCTAATGTGGGGTCAGTGGCGCCGTGAGCAACACAACTGCTTCATGAAAACGTGGCCGGAGTCCTAGTCCTGGCAGTGGCAAGGATATGCACTACTGACGACTTCTAATGAGAGCGAAATACGAGTCTAGTGCTTCTTTTCGAAAAAGGCCGACTGGAAAGTCTGTGAGAGTTCGACAGCTGTGAAAAATTATGGGTGTTGTTCAACTTGAAATATTTGACACTTGTCGGACCAATGACCCCAAGGTAAGTAGGGAACTCTTGATTGACTGCACTCCTGTCATTCCAGTCGTTGGACACACGGCTCTGACGTGTTGTCCGCGAACTGCTATCCCATAGCCTACGATCGTCACACTGTCTCAACGCACATTTATTCACACATTCCCAGCTCTTCCCAATCTTCCACAATATCTTCGTGTCAGGAGGCGCACCTCCTAAGGAAGCAGCCAGGACGCATCAGGCCATATCGATCGACTGACCCAGTTCGGATGGTATGGTCGTGGGCGTTGATATGGTTCCACCCAGGCAATCAGGTTGCAGCCTTTTGGTCGACCGTCGGTGAGCCATCCGGGCTGCGTTTTCTCGCGCTGCTTTCTGATACTCTCTGTAGCGTGATTTGTTGTGAAACCGTGACTGTCATGTGTGGTCGCCTCATTGGATTTGCTTCGCATCCTGTCGGCCATGTAGGATCATCCTTTCACTCTATAAATTTAGAGCTT
Source organism: Paragonimus heterotremus (assembly GCA_013368495.1). NCBI lineage: Eukaryota > Metazoa > Platyhelminthes > Trematoda > Plagiorchiida > Troglotrematidae > Paragonimus > Paragonimus heterotremus. The sequence continues at coordinate 8,544 of LUCH01018887.1, read as the reverse complement.
CTGCGGCCTAACTTTGACTTGTTCTCCCAACGAACGGTGTTGCCGTGTCTCTTCTCATTTATCCCTTTTAGGTCAGCCGATTGGGCTTGTAATCAATGGGGATGATCCATTTCTTTGTAATAAACACAAAACAATCAAGCTCAAAATGATGGTTGGTCAGCAGTCAAACTTTCCTCTCTTCGCATTATGTTAACCGTCTTGACCTTTACTGTTACGCTGGCTTGGTGGTCAGGCTTGTGTGCTGTTTTGATCCGGCGGTCTGTGCTGACTACTACTTCGGTCGTTGCAGGTTCAACCATATCAGATTTATCAAAGTGGAACATCCAGTCAAAAGGCAGATGTGGTCATTGTGGGTAGTGCCAGTGTATTGTGTTTTCGTTCGGCTTGATGTTTATTTTTGCTTGGTATGGATTTGTGTGTGTGACTTGTTTGTCTCTGCAGTAGCATTGGTCTAATGTGTGTTGACTTTATAGATTTACGGCTGTCCAGCCTGTGCGTAGCTACTGCAGTTTGGTTGGTTGCATTGAATTTAGGAGATTTTGACTGTTTCACATACCTTGCATTCAAATAAGCCTTTCGGCCGGCTCACTTCGTAACTAAGCATTAGATTTGGGTTTTGCACGTATTAGAGCTCATCACCAGTGCATATTCTTTTTCGGACAGAAATTTGTACTCCGACCCTTGTGTTTGCGAGACTACCGTGTTAATCACAACGTCGGTAACCCCACATCAGGCGTGGCCGATCAATTGCATTGAAACACTGAATCTCAAACCTTTTGTGAATAATGTTCACATTTTCCGATCGTCTTAATAGGAGACACAGTAATTTTCCTGTCAACCCCAATCGATCGGATGGGCGCTCGTTAACTAGTAGGCGTTTCGGCACCCCAACCAGGTTACATACTTTAACAATGCAAATGCCTCTGTTCGCAGGTCACAACGCGCTGTTCCCACACAGCGAGGACGAACTACAGTGACTGGCTACGACTTTCGCGACCACGGCATCCAAGTTAGGTGTGGTTATCAACACAGGTAAGACAACCTTCTCCGGGCGGAAGTGCTGTCTGTATACTTTCACCACAAATTCGCTTCAAAGGGGACGTTGTCGGCAGCTGCGCGGATTTATGCTACTTGGGTAGCAACTTTTCCGCAGATCTGTCCTCGGACCATGAGTTACGAGTTGGTGTGGCAAATGCTAGTACTGATTTTGTACTTCTTGAAAGACTTGTCTGGTAGAACCACAACCTGAAGATGTCCACTAAGCTCTTTGTCTACCGCTCAGTGGTGCTGTACACTGCTGTACAACAGTGAAACGTAGATATTGTGTCACCAGGACGTACGGATCTACCAACGAATAACGTCGCTTGGTAACTCATCAGCTCTCCTTTTCAGAAATTTGGGTGTCTGTGGTCTTCTACCTTTGCTTCTCTCTAGCTCTGCTGATGTACTGAATGATGAATGTTTTGTCTGTTTTCTTCCAATCCAACCTTGACTTTTGTTTTCCTTCATATCTTCTCTAGAGTGCGACGAAAGTTACTGGCATAGTGAACCAAGTCTGGCATTACATTATCACTGTCTTTCTTTTCAGTTTAGATCTTACCATTAGAGTATCTCTCTGTCTATTTCTCCAGAGATAGGATTTCCAGTTTCGTGCTAGCCTTTAAAATGGTGGTGTAGCGTTGACCGGCTGGACACAAAGGTCTCATGCACATACCTTCGAGTCTTATTCCTTCGGGTTTACACTGGATATTTGGTGTGTGAGTGAAACTACAGTTGATACAGTGCAAGCCACTTGTGTTGATGGTTAAGCGTAGACGTTCTCTGGTTCCGGTCACTGTGACAGGTCAGTCTGAAACGGATGGCGTCAATCATGGTAACCGCAGTCAGAAAGTTTATGTAACTGCCATCCACAGTGATCGAATTTCCACATATCTAGAGTGACCAAAGCAAACTGCTTATTATTTTAATTTCGTCTGTATATCACTGAAATTGATCAACTATTAATTGTGCAATTTTTGCTATGTAGGGGTTCTCGTGATCATCCAAACCGCTGGTTAGAGACGCTGTCCGAGATAGCGGTATGTCGCAGTCAATGGCGTACCTGTATCCATACCGTTTCTAGTTCTTCATCTTAGTCTTCTTTTTTAGTAACGTTCTCTTCTAGAATATTCCACGTCACTACTTGGGCGAGCGGCGGCCCGAGCCACAGTACCTTTTGGTCAGGCTCATGGCTGTTATGATGATGATGATGATGATGATGATGATGATGATGATGATGATGATGATCTAGGGTAATAAGCACTTATTGCACAATGTCATCAACTACCAGCAAGTTTACCGATCACCTTGGCAATAGTAATTGCGAGTATAAACTCAGTTTCATCTGGACGTAAGGTTGACACTCAGCAACTGAGGCTTCCTTAAAAATTATGTATTTTAGCACTGTTGGAACGTTTTGAAGTTGTTCGAACTGGCGATCATTCTCGTTGACTTACTGTCAACGCTTTAATTACAAAAGTCGTTCATCAAAGCCTCGAGTAGGCGGCGAATTGACGGAGTGGAAAAATATGAGTAATTTGGTAAACAAACCTTGTAAATTGGCGGTTCACTTGAATCATTCTGAAAAACCAAGGAGTTCATACCTCCGGAGATGTGAGATTTCGCGTTTGTGATATTGCAGCTGTTTTTGACATGTTAGTCTTGAGGGTTTGATGAATCACATACTTGAAAGGCCGAGGGTAAATCGATAGTAAATTCATTTTGTGACAGAAGTGATACTAAGCCTGAAGTACACATGAGATTGCTCTTTATACCAGGTTAACTGACACAAAGATGAAACCAGTTGTAAAATAAGAACGCACTTGCGAATATTGCGAACTAACGTGAACGTCTGTAGTACAAAATACATCTGCACACATGTTCACACACTGTCTAACCGTTGTGTTCAATTTGATGCAACCAAATCGGTTTCGGAACGTTTATCGGATGAATGTTCATTTGATTGAGAAGTGTGCTCTGGCTTATTTTACAGTCAGTCGTAAGCTCAGCAAATAAGTTCACTTACCATAATCACCACCATCACAAGTTCTCTGATTGGTCAAACTTTAATATGTGTCGGAAAACACAGTCGAACACAACCAGATATGTGGGGCTATTTATACCAACCTAACCTGCCGCTGAGGTCCAGTATTTTCCTTCTTAATCTTCTGAACGAACTGGTTCAGATAACCTGGTATATATATTGTCAATTAATTGATTGATTAATTAATTAATTAATCGTTGATTAGTTACTTGATAACCTATTGAATTGATCGACATGTCATCAAACTGGTTTTGAGCTGCAGTAACCATCATATGTTCAGCAATAAAGATACACAAAGGTTGGGGAAAAAAGCGAGACAACTGACTACTGCAATCAATCAGGTACAAATAAAACACCAAAAGTTTCACATTTTTTGCAGTTTGGTGTCCAATGAATCTTAGAGAAAAAAGTTCAATATTCGGTAAACTTCTACTAGGTAGTCGTTGGACAATCATATACTTGGATACAATTGTACAAGAGCCGGAGTGTAGTCCTAGTCACATGATCGCCTTACCACCGTAATAATTCCTTGATTAACATGACTGCCATTCTTCAGAATTTTACAGGCAAACTGAATGCCTGTTTTCTAATATAAGTCAACGTTGATTCCTGTCAGTTACTTGCGTGCAATTCCGCTACATCTGGATAAAACTTTTATGAATTCGTTCAACAGATTGTGATGTTTCTTGAATAGACTATGACAAACTACAATAAAAGTGCACAGCTGAAGATAATATGCATAACAATGAGGGAATCTTGATATGAGATAACAACAGAAGGAAAATTTTCCAAAATAGATCATACAAATATCAGCCTCCTGACCCCCATGGAAACATCATTAACATGAAGAAACCAATGTATAACAAGGCATGAATTAACTAACAAATATATGAGTGAGAATTGTCTGGTCATAGATACACTTTGAATGTGTAGGTGCAGATGTTGTTCCATGAGTGAATGATAATGATTGTCATGATCAAAGGTAAACAAAACAGCTATATATTTTGAAGAGGGTTCATAGTATGCAGGAAACCCTCCGAAAACCACGCCACCGGCACACTGAACACACGTAGTTCTTTTTGATATATCTCATATGTATTAGGGGAATCCACTCAGTAAACTGGTTAAGCATGGTAATCCTAGTTTTCAGGACGGTCGTTTGCAGTCCACAATGCACTACAGTTTCCCATCCACCATACGTAATGGCATAACTACAACCAACCATGAGCGCCCTTATTGCTCTGATGTTATTGATTCATCAACTGCCAACTAGAAGAGTCCTCCATGTTTCACACAGCTGAAAAACATGATATGATTGGTGCAGCACTTTTTCACATCGTCTGATCTGTCGCCCTACACATTGTTATCTACAAAAGTACTTGTGTTGTATGACAGACAGTTTCATTGTGGGTAATGTACTACACACAAGCGATTTCAGGAACAAATGGGAAAGCCCCAACGCCAGGAAGACGACCGACCAAAAGCGGCTATCGGAACAGTGTGTACGCGCTATGGAGGAAGTGTTATGGAAGCAAATGACAACGTACTGTTACACAATGTGTGTGAATGCACGTCAGCCGTGCAAATGAGTGTGCATATTTGTGGTCCCATGTTTAACGTAACATGTACGGGAGTTCGTGCAATAAACGAATTTGTAAGCCAAGCGTCTTTTGCAGTCACAACACTTGTGACTCGAACTAGGGTCGTAGCTGTATCCCGTAGCTCCCAGGTCTTCCGTTTTTATTGCGTCGAGTCTCGAGCAATTTCCTTATCTTCTATTAATCTCGCTAGTTCGATTACTACATTAAGCTTGGGTGGAGCTCATAACGCAGTAACAGTTATCCTAATGGCTCCAAGTTTTCGTTGCTTGAATTATTGTGTTGGTCCAGAAAACACGCAGGAGTAGCTTCATGTAGTTCATTCGTATTGACAGTGTGAGGCGGACAAGACCAGTAAATCTATCCAGTGTCAGTTCTGAACGACATTCAGCATACTTATGATTTTAATTTGGAGAGAAGTTCTAGTCGAGGGGTCATCAATTGGAGTTAACAACACACTTACTGTGTCTCCTATCGAGAGGATCGGGCAACCTGATCATTACTCACAAGCGAAAGTGGTTGAGCCTTCACATATGTTAATTCGGTCGTGCCTAACGTGAGGTCAATGGCGCAGTGGTAAACACGGTTGCCTCATGAAAACTTGACCAGAACTCTAGTCCTGGCAGTGTCGAGGATATGCACTACCGACGAGTTCTAATGTGAGTGTAACTCGAGTCTAATGATTCTTTTCGAAAAGAGCTGACTTTCATCTAGGCTGCGCGAACTTGGCATTCAGGTTAGGCAACATCTATCGCCTCATTACTCAGATGTTTCGGTGTTGGGGTAATCCTGTGCCTTAGTCTATTTGCCTCCAACGTCACAGTAGCTCTCCACTTCCCTTTTTATACGGACATGATGTGGGCTTGTAGCTGATAGCTGGAATGTTGACTGAGTACCATTGTGCGTGAGTGTCATGCGTTCAACGGATGGACGTTCAAATTCACGAGCTAAATACAACTGAGGTTTGACATGCAACTGAAACAGACATGTTGGACAGTAAATTACTGAGAATAACATACCGTGATCAAGGTGGTTACCTACAAGATGATCAGTGAGCAACGTCAGTTTCGACTGTCTGTCACGTTCCACTGGGTGTATTGGTTCACAGTGTACTTAACAAAGTTGCAAAAAACATGTGAGTTCACAGTATTGTTAAGTTGGATAATAAATAGTCAAAACATGATTTATTTCAATCGCTACAGTGAGAGGGCGAATAGTGAGTTGTCAAGACATACAGTCACGCACAAAGAACTAAACAACTGAAGGCGGTAATCTGTCGTTGGTTATACGATGATCTGATTGATTTATTCAAAAAGTTACTACGTAGGGGATTGGGTAATCAGAATTACTGCGGAATTCCAACTATCGATGATAGCGGATAAAACATAACACATAACTCAGTGCATCAACGACATTCAAATCAGCGTCAACAGCGTAATCCTTACGAGGAGTTAGCCAACTCGGTAACACTACAGGAAAATTTAAAAAACTGTCCTTTATAAGACGAATTCATATTAATTACGTTGTTCATTTTTGCCAAACTACGCTCGATGCGGGAAGAACTGGTGTCCAATCAGGTAAATCGGTGAGAAAACTGGAGAGCTGTGTCAAACTAGGTCATTTAAGGCTGCTCAGTGTGGATTCGTTTGACCTGTTCCGTTGCCTTGTATGCTGTTGTTTGTTGTTTTGTGTTGTGAATCGATTGCCACCACATTTTCATCTAATTCCATAACTTCACTTGATGTCGTAGTTTCTGCGTAATCCATCATTATTCTGTGCGCTTCATTCGTCTGTGTTTTAAAGGAGAAACTTGGTATCCGGTCAACTCGAACGAAGTGCTGGTCGCGTGATGCCAATCTGCCAGCACACGTCAACAACAAATCTTTTTCTGGACAGGGGCTTCCACATCTGAGCACTGTTAAACCGTTACTAGTAACTTCAGGTTTGTCACTGGAGTGCACACGATCAATGAATCCAATAATGAGGACACTAGCAGTTAGATGAACGTGGTTAACGTTTCACTCCATACCGAGAAACGAGTTACGTTACTTACTGCCTCGCCTCATATGTGGCCTACTCTAGACGAAGTCAGAAGTCCTCCAAACCCAGTCCCCGTCTCGTTAAGTTATTGACCAAACTCCAATCGATTAGTGTGTGTGCTGTCTACCCCCCATCTTCGATCGTGCATGTCCACGTGTTCTGTTCTGCTGATAACGCATCCATATATAGCATATATACAGTATATACACCACTTTTATGGGTTGTCGAAATTGCATGATTTCTATTGGTTCCCACTCTCACGTTCGAGGCCGTATCACTGCGGTCTCATTGACTTCCGTTCTCTTGACGTAACGGTCTCGCTTATCTGTCCCGTCTGTTCGTAACTCTTCCCCTAGTTTCGTTGTAGAGTTGCAACTTGTACTCAGGGCTCGGAACGAATTGATGTTCGTACTTTGTTTAAGCATTAATCATTGTATCACTACTACTTTTGCTCCTATGTTCAACATTCATTTTGTCATTTCTTAGTAGTGGGAATCGGATGCGTTACTGAACCTTCATCTGGTGAACACTACACACAGTCTAAGAGTACCTTTACGACTTATGGTTACGGCCGGAGTAATGACAAAGGAAATATCAATATGAGTTGGTATCAAGCGAGTTGATGTGAATAACGAAGAAGTCATGTAAACAACGCACCCAAGATAGTTCATTAAACAGATAAATGAACCATATTAACTCATGAAGGCGTACATAAAAAGTGTACCGTGAAGAAACAGTTGATGATATTCAAAACCGAGAATATGATTGGTTCGTGACACAGACACAAGGCAACGAAAGAGGCTAAACAAACCAATATTCAGCAAGTCATCTAAACATTGGCAACTCAGCAGCGAGCGCATCATGTACATTGAGAAGACCGCGCTCCTCTCAGTTCTGGTCAGCTCAAACCGGGTGATTCTAGCCGTTCTCGTTCAGTTGTGTCAAGGTTGTGTTGGGCCTGAGGCTGATCTCCTGGCTAAACGTGACCTGCAATAAATTGAAAAAAAATATGCGGTACAAGTAAGTTCATTTTAGGACCGTATATCATGCCAAATACTTCACGTTTCTATTCATCCGGTTGGGTGTTGGACAACAATATATGAATACGTCTCAATTCAGCCTTATTAAGAACATGCTTTATGTGATCCTGAATGTGAATATTCAGCCTATCTTCACCGTTCTACGCAGTAGTCGTTCTTCTGACTTGTTAAGCGTGTACAACAATCCAATCAATAGATAGAACGCTCCTAATTTAAAATCGATTAGACCGATAGCAAGCTAATGACTGGCTTTTCGACACAATAACGAATGACCCTAAACCAACCCACCGAATCAAACAATAGATAATCGTGCATTTTCTGTCAGTAAGCCGTGTGCAAACTCAGGTTACTGTCACATGTTTCGAAAGGATTATCTAAGTTCACGGTGATCAGTTATCTCACGCCATTAAACTCGCTACTCCGAAACAGTGCGTGAACACTGGTAGGGAATGGGTCGTTGTTTCAAATAAATTGAGGACTCAATCATGCCATTATAAATCTCAACGACCGCACTTCAAACCGGGAGAATGTAAACATAGAGCGAAGAGTTTAAATCCTTTTGGTAAACGTTAAGCAACTGTTGGCCTGACTGCAATGGACAACCAGGTTTTCTCAACAAACACTCACTAGCTGGTGACCGTACGCCGAAATTGGTTATTACCGACCATAGTTTATCGTTAGTGCGATTGTATATAATGAAGACAAGTGTGGATAAACACTAGACGGAGAGAGGAGGATGTGTAGAGATTTCCTTATTTTGTTTGCAAACGATGTTTCATTCCTG
>LUCH01018886.1:0-11104 GCA_013368495.1 Paragonimus heterotremus | reverse complement strand
AATTCGTCGATTTCAATTCCTGAAACAGATGCCACCCTACCAAGGCCGGGGTTTGCTTGAAAACATTTTTACAAACGGCGAAAGTTGGGGAAATCACGTTCTGCAACTAGCATGCGTGCCTTTTTGCTCATGGGCTGAGATGGATCAGCCGTATTGTGGTTGGCCTGCAAACCAGCAAGTATTGACCGCAGCTCCAGTGGGGGTTGAGAAGAAGAGATGTTGCAAACATTCTGTCTCAGTGACCACCAGCGAACCGGTGGTAATGGTTCCATACAACTCTTTGAACGACCACGAATATCAGAGAGTCGGCATGAATCCCAATCAGTCTAATATGACAATTTAACAACATGTTTTGGGATGTGGACCAGTGATAACGGGAGACTGATGAATTCAAGACGTGGTGAGAATTAGAGGGCCGCTTACAACTTAAAGCTAAGCAACTCGAGCTCGTGAAATTAACGCACTGCGATTAGACAGGCGAAACACTTCAGCAGACCAACATCGTGCCGAGAATCGGCCACAATGGATGAAAGCCTGTGGACACGTGTGTAAAAGCCAGCAAAACTTTCCGTTCTCACTACCGCGACGGATGATGTGGTGCTTGTCTCGTTCTGCTGCTTTTCACCCCACTCCAAAGGACAGCTCTCCTTTATGTCCGTAGCAACATTCCCGTTTTCCGTTCAAAACATATCTTTCCGGTTATATCTCTTGGCTCCACGGACGGTCTCAGCCGTTGTCTCCGCGCCAGCAAACACAAGCACGCCGATCGTTTGTTACAGAAAGTAACTCTACAGCTGTTAAATCGCGCAGGGATTTACTTCACTCGTGACTTAACTACGGCGAGTAAATGTGCTCAAGCAACGACCTTTTCCAAAACGGCATATTTCACATGTAATAGGCACCCAGCTTACCTACAACGCCGCCGTAGCCTAGCTTCGTTGCTTACTAACTAGCCGTTTGTGCGCAGTGAAGAGAGGAAGAGTGAACCCATTGTCTCCACTTTTGTTGGATCATTACCGATTGATGCGGATGAGTAGTTATCGAGAGATCTTTACACCCCAAGCTTCTTACAGGCTGGCTGAAATGTCAGTCCACCTTGTGGTGCAACAAAGTGCTTGCACTGTCATCTTTCCTATTCGCGATAGATACTTGGTGTTCTAAACATCACAGTGTGACTGGCTGGGATGCATTCCGCAGACAGCTTGACTTCATCTGTATACTGGTCCGTATAAACGTCACGCGATCTCAATCTAGTAAGAAACAATGAAGTGGGGTGAACAGAATTTACTTCTGAAGATTCTCGAAGATAGAGTGGGACACGATACCTTTTTCTTACGCCGTTCCATAAACATCGAAGACGGAAACAACCATGTGATAGCGTCATTTTCAACCGTCTCCAACAGCAACGATTCATCGACCAGTATCTGCCTGAAATCTGGCAAACAAAGAGAAGTAGTATGAATATCGTATAGACAAAGAAGCTGAAAAGGTTGCCATACATGTTTCACCAACAGATGTGTTAGTGTTCTTGTTGAGATTCAGTGCCAACACTGTATGGTCGTTCATCGCCATTTCGACTATATCTCTGAAACGCCTCAAAATAAAGCACCCTCAGGCTGTAGGGTGACGTATTTCGTCCCGAAAATTGCGGTGATCTCATTTGTAAAACTTGAAAGAGTGAGATAACGCCAATAACGCGATAGTTTCGCGAGAATGGAGGGGAAATTTTCCATCACCAAGCCAATACTTTTGGGACTTATTCGATGTATTCCAATTTTTCTATTAACGATGTTTATTTATAATTGATGTATTGTAGGTACTTTGCCTGAAATTCCCATTTGAAATTTCCAAAAATATTCATAAATCGGTGATTCACGTCAAAAGGACCGTTTTGCCTCTTGAACGACCTTCAAGGCGAATCCCGTGAAACGGGTAATTGCCGTTCCTTCTTTGACTCTCGCTTTCTGAATACACTTGAATGGGTCGTGTAACAAGCAACGCAACTACATTCTGCAGTTTATCCCAATTTGCCTTGCGCTACCTTCGCGCATTGCGGAACGAACTCAGTGAGCTCACTGAACGTTTGCTTGCGCCATCATACGCTCATCTGGTCCGCTTTCTTGTTTCAGTCGAACTTTAGGGTGCGGATTAGACCTTTTACAGTCTATTCCAGTGAACTGGAAGATTTAGGGTCAGCCTCGTAGTCCACCTGTTAGAGAGCCACATTGCAGTTTTTCATGCGAACAGAGAACCACGTCAGTCCATCAACAATTTCCGGAACCTGTCGAGCATGCCTCAATAGCCTTTTGATCCGCGACCCTGTAGCATGACACGACGGTCCTCAAAGGTTTCGCTACACCCCTCTGGTCCTCACGCATGTCAGCAATGATATCAGCATTACACAGTCCCCGATTTTCTCGCCGGCTCATTCCTGGCGGTAAAGCAAGATCGTAATCTGCCGCTCTAGGTTTAATGTCATTCAAATTGCTTTGTGGACATGCGGTAATCAATCAGATCGTTCTTAAAATACGTCAGCTCGACCCTTGACAAATGAGTGAAATGCACCAAAAGGGGACGGGAGTGATTTCGATAAGAAATCTCCCTGGAAGATTGCGTGCCTACAGAGGGCAGAACGAACCTGACTGAGGCAATCTGCCACATACCGTCAGGCACAAACGTTTGCAGAATTCCGCGGTTCAGCTGAGGACAGTCCCAAATGTCGTTCCGACTCTATATCGAGCGACACACACCTTGACTTCTGGAAATGTTTTCCAATAGCAGTCACCTGTTCTCCGGCTTGCACTGAAGCCTTCTATAATTCCAGCCATCTCGTTAGGTGCTGCTATGTTAGCTCAGCGGTCGTAGGGGCCGACTAAGAAGTTACAATACTTCTAGTGCCAGCCTCACCGTTCAAGAGCATAGGCCTCTCAAAGCCAAAGCAAATATCAATGCCATCAAACAATGGGACTTTTGCCCCTTCTTACAAATTCCTCGTAGCCTCTAACAGATTTGATCAAATTGTTCAACAACGATCTTCAATTTCTAGAACCGACAAATAGACTGCTGTTACGGCCCAAACGTCTTCCAGCAGCGCAGAGAGGAAGAATGTTCACCGAATTCAAAACAAAATTATGATCAAAAGTCCTAGGGTACTATTTTGTGAGCAATAAGACGTTTGAAATAATCGGCAGCATATTTCAACTGCAACAGTCAGTATCAAGACAAAATTTGCCGTAAATCACAGGTCGATCGCTTAAAGTTTAATAATCAGGACAAAATGAATGGAGCAAGTTACCTCACACGCCTCTTTAGTAAAGCTAACAAAAATCGAAGGGTCACCTGCAGTGAAGTACGACATATAAAGGCGAACAGGTTACACGCTGACATCCAAACGAGTAAAATAATATGTGCGGATGAGTGGGTGCGGTTAAAATGGAAAGCCGAGAAAGAGTTGAATGCTAAGGGTCCATGCAGAAAATTTAAGCATCAGAAACCTCTGGGAAGGACCTCTTCACAGATCAGCAGCCGTGCGATAGACTCACGGCGTACTGGAAAGTTGTGCAACAGTTAGAGAGCTTTGTTGGATCTGAAGTGTCAGATGACGGGTAGAGACTCCTTCACCCGATGTGCTATTGCTAGGGTTGAGCTAGGGAGTCGATAAATAAATGCGTCATGCTGAAACTTAGCGTCGGTTGTTTGCAGAGCATGGTGGTAGTAAAAAGAGCTCTAGAGACAACCTTATTCTGTAGCTAGGTCTAAGACAAATGTACTGCGCCCAAAGGCAAATGTAACGGTTATAGCGCCGAAACTTTATTGCAGCCGTCCATACGAGTGTAAGACCTCTCCACTGTACTAATTTAAATGAACTATGGTCGATCTCAAATTGGTGACAACACGAGATCCTCACGAGAACCTGACACTTGCATCTACAACATAAGTGGGCAGAAGCTGCGAGTCAAAGTTTTAGTACGGCGCGAGAACAACCCTTTAGTGAAGTTTATCTCGCGTTGGGCGAAGATTATTCGCAGCAACCATGGCCAAGTAATCAATGAAAGTGAATAGAAGGATACGAAAAAAGTGCATCCGTCTGGGGACAGTCAGCGAGATACGAAAAGTCCCCTTTGAGTCATCTAGCCTTTTAGCTGACCAAGGTCGAGCGAAGGACATTTGCATATCGTGCACTTCATGCCCCCAGAAACACGCTGTTGATGTCACGAGTGTGCTGATGAGATGGGATAACCTAAGATGGCTAATTTGCTGCTTTGTTTGCCATAAGCTGTACCAACGACCTTCAGACCGAAGGATTAAATCGCATTACGACTTGGGCGGTTTCGGTGAACACCGCCATGGCCTACTGCACTCCACGCATGCAGAACTGGCGGCTGAAGTAAATAATGGAAATTAGTAGCTGGCAGTATGGATAGTATAGTTGAACGGCATAACAGACTGCGTGTAGTACCAATGAAGCCTGGCTGGAAACACTGTTCAATGCCGAACTATGCAACCTTAGACCCTGGCCAAGATACCACCCTAGTGAACGAGTGCATACCGGAACATACCGGCGTTTCAGGCATTCTGTCCACCTTATCAGCCACAGGTATGATTGCGTTAACCATCAACTGTTGCAAGAACGTCCGCCTGAGAATTGTTTCTTTCGGATGGGCATGAGACGGCTGACATAAGCGGTGTCTAATCAGTGACCGATTTACTCATACGACCTGCCCCGTCGACAAAAACGGGAGCTCACAAAAGGTCGCATCTGAGAGACGTCCTGGTTGATAAGATTTACAATACGAAAATGACCATCTTATTGGCTGCGATATGCTGCAGGCCCACCAGGTCGTAGGGCAGAAACCTGAAAGGCGTAGGCAACCCCATGCAGTCAGATTGTTATTCGCTCTGGTTCTTAGCGGCCCCTCCAGAGAAAACTGCTTGATGTTGAATTACATCTCGCACGATGGAACTAATGACAGATATGGTCACCATGTAGTACCATAAAGGGTTCGGCAACACCGTGACATCCAAACCGTATACGCTGAGGAAAGATCTCGCAGCCGTGCCGATCGCGGTAAATCAGTTAAGCCAGTCGACGGACGCCATGAACTCTTTTCTACATGGTGGAATGAGACGATGTTTGGAGGTAATGATTATGCATCGAAGTCAAGAACGGTCTCGCCTGCGCAAAAGCTCTTCATGGGACGAAACCTTATGAGTGCGGTACGACGTGGTCATCAGTAATCAGATTGACAGAGGTTACTTGAAAGAGGTTGTTGGCTGCCGTTTCGAGTAAAGTTGTCAAAGATGGTGGCGTCTACCACATAATTACGTGTCAAGCCTTGATAAACCAGACAAATCACGATTTGTTTTTGATTTTGTGGCCAAGTTTCAGGGTCGCTTACTAAACATGTCACCGTGAGATGTTGATGTCGCTAAGCGGCCAATAAAGCAAGTTTGTCGTCTGCTTCTGGAAGGCGGTTTATGGATATCGAAACGGGTTCAGAACACTGCAGAAGTGTTCAACAAAATCTCCCCTCAGAGTCTGCCGATCTCTTGCGTGAAATTCAGACTAGACCTTTACCGCTTGGACATAACTTGGGTGTTCAGAAGGAATGTTGAAACCATTTGTTTTGTGTTTAGTTTCTCCTTATCAGATAAACCAAACACCAGACGACGTATTATATCATGCTTTTCCGGATAACACAATTCCTTAGGGTTTGTCTCGTTATGGTTGCTGTTGGGAAAATTGTACTGCAGGCGCTATGTCAAAATTTTGGGTTGGGACGAACCCCTTAGTGTTCGTAATCACCGTGACTGGGAAGGTTGGTACAGTGACCTACGCAGTCTAGGCGATCTACAAGCTCTCTGCTCTGTTCGGCCCGGTAACACTACCGGATTACTTGGCTTTTGTGATGCACCGGAAGTTTGTCACAGTGTCGTGGTTCGTGCATACTTCTGCACGGCAAGCGGTGGGCGGCGTTCATCACTGTGGTTTGTCTGGTCCAGCGTGGCCTCATTAGAAGCCATTTCTATTCCTCAACTGGAATTAGTTGTTGACGATCTGGCGATTCGCGTTTGAGAAATTTCGACTATTAATTTACAGTCAAGGTTCAGACGTGTATAGTTTTGGACGGACTTCAAGATCGTACCTTATACTGCTAAGTCTCCAAGAGTTTTAGTAAATTCGTTGAAAATGGAATAACAACCATTCATAATTCGACACCTCCCGATAACTGGCGACCTGTGAAGTCGGAAGCCAAACCAGCACGTAGCGTTTCTCGTGGGACATGCAACCAAGGAGACATGGAAGGTTGGTTTTTAGTCCTGCCGCTCTAGCGCAGCCGGATATGGCAGGGCCTAAAATGTTTGCTACCGCAGGTGAACCCCTGGGGTAGAGAAGACGCCACCATAAGCCCAGATCAACGTGATTACAGTAAACTGGCTCTCTGTATCCTGGGTACTCGATTTTTCCGGCCGACCTCAGCTTCTTACCACAGTAATCTGGTTGTGCGGACTCAGGTCATATTGGATTTTACAAGCGTCGACTAAATTGTGTCACCACTAGTAGAAGTAACTTAAAATTGGGCGAAGTTCAGTCTGCTAAGAGAGATGTCAACCGTCTGTGCCATCTGGAGGTAGAACTGACGTAGGCAGGATGGATGCTATCGGTACCAGTCCAAAGTGAAAATACAGGGTATGAATCATGCAGAACGGCCTGTGCCTAAAGGTCCTCTTCACTGTCGGTCATTCGAGAAGTTAAAAAAGTGGAAGTCGCCGAAAACAACTTTCACTACACTAGTTCTTCGAGTTTGTTGTCACGTTCCGAGCATCAGGGGCTTTGGATTTGAGGTCTGTCAACCTGATGGTTAGTCAGGTTGGAACCACAGCTGAGTGGAACCGTCTCTCTGCGGGCATATCTTGGTCGTGTTGGGGTTTCGTGGCATGTTGTGTTGAGTTGTGAGGTTCAGTCATTGGAAAATTCGACCCAACCACATGCCTCCTAAGTGATTATCCATGCATATTCTACCTATCTTGTTTCTGACTGTTAATTTTACCTCTGCCCAGATGCTTTAGTTTCATCGCGTCAGTTTGAGAGCTGTGCTTTTACTAACCTGTCCGTTATTGTGTTTTACTTAAGTGGTGTGTGCCGTATCGGTTTGGGAGTTTGGCTTGCCTCCATTGTTTTCGAACCTGTTGACTTCTTGGGAGTACTCCGTAGGATGTGAATGTTGCGGTATGTGGCTGTAGTTTATCCATAGCCTGTTCGGCGCCAAATTGTAATTCATCTCCCGGAAATGAGTTGTCGGTCGAAAATGTTCACTCTGTCGAAATATTCACTTTGATGGTTTGTTCAGTAGTACCGTGACATTGTGATCCAACCTTATTTGGATTATCTGAGATCGTTGGCTTTTCGCTACACACTGCTCACCATCTTCGTGGAAGCTCGTACAGCCGTGGCCACAAACAACCGGCTATCAGCCGTTCAGGTCACACTTTGCTAAACAGAAAACACAAGATATTCGGGGGCCGCGCTACTCGAGGACGGCTTTCATCCTCACTGGCCGCATATTTACGTGGTCCGATTTTGTCTGTATAACGTCTCAACTTCGTCAGGCCACTATGACGACGTGCACCGCATTGAGACAAACATTCGGATTCCGTCGCAGCTTCAAAATAACAAAAATGGAAGCTATGGTCGTGGGGGCTTCGGATAGAAAAGCAAAAACTGGATTAGAATGCTTTCCATCGTTTTTGTAAAGAACAAACTGCGCCAGGAAACCTCATAAGCATGACGAAAAACTGCAGTTAAAAGCGACCCGTCCTATTTCAGAAAGTCAGGAACAGACAACCGTGAGTTACTTTCTTCCGGCTCAACAATCACGGCGTATTTCATCAAGTTATTCCAAACGTTTCAATTAGTCGTCCCTGTTAGTGACAAGGAAAAGCAACTCCAAGATCATACAGGCTTATCACAGTTAGGCGTAGGTCTCTCCTTGTGCATGGCCTACCTTGAAATCGGCAGTTCTTTAAGGTGAAGTTTGCGCCAAATTAGCGTCAGGTGGCCGAAAACGAGTGAGTGGAATATGTGCAACGACGGTCGTACACAGGCCTTCTTTGCAAAAACCGACAAGGCCGTTCGGAGTACGAGTATAATTAATTGTTTTTCCCGCGAACATCAATTTTGAAATATTACCGCTGCCTAGTACCGTTTACTTGTCTACACCTGTTCTTGCGCGCTTAGTCCTACTTCCCACAGCTGAACTCTTGTCCATGTGCACAATCAGTTTCAATTACGCCCTATACCTTTGGTGCTGGTGAACACGCATTTGGTCACGGATATTGTAAATATGGTATGCTCAGTGATAATTTGTTTTGTTACTTTCTGTTTTTTGGTTTACGAGAGTTTCTTGTAATTTGGTAACGTACTAACAACAAACCTGCCTTCGCGACAGTCGCTTTTGGGCCGTAACCGATTGCCCAGCGGGATGAAAACTTAGTAGATGTTTGTTGCGTTGCGTGCGCGACTATTCGTGATTCAGCCGACTGAGAGGTATTACTAGTAGATTGGGAGTAACTGGATAAATCAGTAAACATCCAGGAAAAGAATACAGAACTATATTCCATGTGCTCAATTCAGGGACCAGTTTGACGCGAACAAGAAATTCCAAAAGGGTTGCGACCAACCTCCGGTGAGCAAATTTATAGGAATCTATCATCAGTAGGCAAATGTGTAGTTCGCCGACGTGGTGCTTCAAAGCCGAAACGAGTTGGAAGCGACTGTTTACACGCGAAAAGAGATTTCTCAAATTTTTCATAGAATATCATAATGCACATTACGGGACAAATATATAGATTTAATCGAATATAATGGTTCTATTGCAATTAGAAAAATCAGCCATACCTAAAATTTGTCCATATTCCCACTTTTGTTGAGAAAAATGTGTCGCAATCTTTTTCGAAAGAAGCAAAATGTTGGCCTTCCCAATTGATTTTACGTTCTGAAAATCGAAATCTTTGTGGTAGATTACATAATCCCATCCAGCAGAACCGCTCAATATCACGCGGTTTTGGAGATGTAATTGAAATTGTACTTTCCGACAACGTTGTGTCTACATTGCGTTGTATACGAGGTATCACATTAATTTCTAATGAAGGCTATGGCGCCAAGTTTGTTGGCTGGTTAACCATCTGAATTATATGCCCAGCCTGTTTCCTTTGTAGTATTCCTGATGGTAAACGATCTACGCTATAGCGTGTTTGTTTCTACCTTCGGTATGGTGCAAACATGGGTAGCAAGTCCCATTTAATCATTAACAACGTACATATTGTTTTATTTATTGTTTATTGACTATGCCCAGATGTAGCTTGTTATGTGTATGTGAGTCAGCGCTCACTTAACTGACAGATAATGACCAACTTTGATGATAATTAGTTATCCGACGAAAACATTGATTCCCACTTCTACCGCTTCAGCCACAACCCTACTATCTTCGTATCATGGACGCCTGTGGTTCTGTTGACTGTTGGTTTATGTTTCCGCCGGCTAGTCGGCTGGGGCTATCGCAGTGACTGCAGTAGGCCGAACATGTGAATGTGATGCCATGCATTCATTCGAAAGTAATTTCTTCTAACTATTTTTCACTTTGCAGGAGTCGATTTCGGTCGAGTGGTGTGCAAACAAGGAGGCTGTTTCGGAGCCAATCAACGCAAGCTGACAGCAGATTACGCAGTCGTGGTACTCAATGTCAGTTGAGTGCCAACCTCATTAACGAAGCCGAAGTACTCCACATACTTCGTCGAACGCTGGAGGGCGGATCGGCTAGGTCTACTGTTGTAGCCTCTTGGGTGTTTTGAAGAGAGCAGTCATGAGCTAACTCTAAGACATGCGCAATGAAAACAGAAGGATATGTTCGCAAGTATAAGGGTTATAATGATCCAGTTAGTACGACTTGGCGGTTTGAAGAACTGTGTGAATTGCGTGCGTCGTGCACCTGCTGCTTTAGTGAAAGATGGTCCCGTGATGGACAACTATCAGTGAAAGTGTGAAGCGTGTAAGTAACACTATTAAGACGAAAACGACTCCATATTTGAAAATACACTTTTTAAACCATAGGAAGCATTCACAATTTTGCTACATTGGGCGTTCAAGAACAGCATAACATTCATAGCCACTACGTTAAAAATATGTTCCAAGACAGTTGTTGATTTGCATCGTCGCATACGACTGACATTGAGCATGGTGAGCTTTCTTTGAGAACAGACGAAATAAAGTCACGTTGTTGCCCATCATCTGAAGACGTGCCCGAGTAAGCCGGTTGCTTTATTTAGTTCGTTCGCTTTAAGCCGAACGTCATTATAATCACGGACGAATGGAGAATCTACAGAGCTTTGGATGAAATAGCTCATTACGAACACTGAGCGATCAGTCACCCAAAATTTTCGTGGATTCTGTGAACAGCCTGATGAACACAGAACGATAGAAAGTCTTCGATCCTTTGTTAAGGAGCATTTTCTTGCCGTATCTGCATCAAACGAACGTCGGTTCCAGTCACATCTTCAAGAGACCACTTGGCGGAAACGAAATCCCGGAAGCGTGATAGGCAAACTGCTGTTCACCTTGCTTCATAATGAAACGTGAAAATTATATAATATACGTTGACATTATTGCCCGCGTCTGTTATTCCGAATCATACGCATTGCGTTTACATTGCTTGCTGCCCCGTCAAGTTGAATTCTGCTATGACCAACGCCGCATGTATTCACTCAGATTTTTGCTCCGTCCAGTTCACTTGAACCATGACCAACGTCTGGATGTGCCGCACGTGTTCACGGAAGTGGTTGCTCCTTCCAGTGAAACTAAGCTATCATCAAAGTTGACACGAAGAACATGGGCGAAATCAGAATAAACATGTATTTGGACTGTTCGTGATGAGTTATAATCATCAACGTCAGTTCTGGTCAAAAATGAGATAACATAATGTCAGCCAACCGTGAGGTGGGCGAGCGGCGGGAACATAAACCAACAGTCAACAGAACCACAGGCGTCCATGATACGAAGATAGTAGGGTTGTGGCTGAAGCGGTAGAAGTGGGAATCAATGTTTTCG
>LUCH01018885.1:0-10715 GCA_013368495.1 Paragonimus heterotremus | reverse complement strand
ATGCATCACCAGTCGCTGCAGTGGCTTCGAAATTTCCGTGACCTGGAAGGCCAAGCTGCAAGTTGGCAAGAACGATTGCAAGAGTACGATTTTGTGTGCGAATACCGACAAGGGTCACGGCATGGAAATGCCGATGCTGTTTCGTGGATCACTGCTCTTGATGAGATGAACACAAGCCTAGTATGTGATGTTGACACATCTTGGCTCGAAGACCAGTTGAATGATTAACATATAACGAATATTTAAAAGCGTCAGGCTGATGATTCGTCTAGGCCGTCTGCTATAGAGATGCGGCAGAAGACGATTGACGAACGAGCATTACAGGGTCATTGGGGTGACTTGAAACTGACTGATGGGGTCTTACACCGTATGGACCAGTCTGGCCCCAAACTGATCACCTCAAAGTCGAGGGTGACTGCGGTACAGCAGAAAGTACACACCGAATTGGGCCATGCGGACCAATTAAAAACAGATGCTACGATCCGCCACCGCTGTTAGTGGCCAGGAATCCATGCCGATGCGGTGCTGAAGTGCTTGTCTTGAGAGGCGTGTTTCGCTATTAGGAACTACACACCAGAGCCCCGAGCTCCACTAGAACCCGTGACAACGGAGCGCGCCGAACAACAGATAGGCGTGGATATTATGGGTCCTCTGCCGGTAACCAGGAGAGGGAATCATTACATCTTGTTTCTGGTGGACTACTTCGCGAAGTGGTCCGAGGCAATCCCTATCGAGTGACAAGATGCTTGCACTGTGACATCCGCGGTTGTCAACGAATGGATCGGTTGATATGGAGCACCCATTATGCTTCATTCCGATCAGGGCGCAGCGTTCAAAAGTCAGCCGCTGAAAGAAACGTACCGCCTGCTGGCGGTCAAGAGAACGCGTACTACTCCATACCATCCACAGGGTAATGGATTGACAAAACGAACCAACCGGACTATTAAGGCTTTACTCCAGTCTTTCCTCGAACGAAACCAAGCGGATAGATGGGATAAACTTTTGTCCCGCTGTATGTTGGCCTGTCGGGCACCAGTCCACACAACAACTCGTTTTACCCCTGCTTATCCAACGTTCGGCCGTGGACTGAGGCTCCCAAATTAACTGTTATCCCTTACCCCATTGTTGGAAGCTCTGTTAATGCCCGATCGTCTGAGAACCCTCCGCGAAAACTTACGGGCAGTATTTACCATGGCTCAAAGCCATATGAGGGATTCTGAATGCCGCCAAAAAAGGAACAGTATGATCAACACACCAGTGGCCCAGTGTATCCAGTTGGCTGTCGTGTGTGGTTGTACCGCTTCAAAGCAGGTGTCGGTGAGCCGGCGAAGCTTCATCGCCAGTGGCAAAGACCTTTTGAAGTGGTATTTGTGCGCTCGCCCACAGTTTACATCATTCGAGATCTCCAATCTACCTTGTCAGATATGCTAACCGTGCATTATAATCAGCCCAAACCAGCTTCTCCCACTAACCACTGTGAACCATGTGACCTAATTGTGCCCCCTTGATGTATTCCAGTCGTGGAACAGACAATGGAAATCCCACCGGAAAGTGGGTTGGCCAGTGCACTTTCGAATGAAACCACTGAGGACAGTGCCCCTGCAGAGGGGCACAGTGTAGTGAAATAGAAATTGTGTTAAAGGTTTTAAAATGAGCGTTATGTATTTTTATCCCTGTTTCTTACTTTCACAGATGACGACATCCCTAACAGAAGATGAACGCTCAATGCGAACATTCCTGACGTTGTAAACGCGCCTTTTTGTTTTGACCCGATAGTTGTTGTACACATTTTGTCTTCGTGATTCATGCCGCATTACACGTGCTAGTCGTCGCTTGCATTGTTCTGATATCCTGTGGGTCGAGTACGTTGCATGCAGTGTGCGAATTCTCTTTGCATTTCGGCTATTCATCATTGTGCCTTGTCCGTTGCAGCTATTAAGTGTATTCGCCAGAGACCGTCAACCTTCGACTGCAAACGTATTACAAAATACCTGCAGTAATATTAGAATGCCTAGAAGGAATACTGTAAAATTGTTGGGTTTCACTTTTGCTCTACCTTGATTGTTTACGAAGATATGGAATTTCAGACACACCCATGAAACTTGTATTATTATGGTTCATGTTTGAATTTTGCACAAGTTCAAGATGGCATATTCGGGTTACTGGATATGAACTGGCAAATATCTGTAATATTATCAGAATGTCTTGAAGGAAAACTGTGTGGCTACCGTGTTTTACTTCTACTCCATCTCGACTGTGTACGGAGATATGTTATTTCTACTTTATCCGTGCAACTTCATCTTGCATCTAATTTATCGTCCTATTCCATCTTTCTTTCGGTTATCCGTGGATGGTATGGGAGAAATCGGGTTGGTGGTGAATGGGATTTAACTGTTCTGATGGACAAATTTGTTTCTGGAATATTTGAACGTCAAAAAATGTTGTAAAAAGACAGAATATAATTTTTATCTCTCGCGGATCTGTGTTCAACATTAGTTAAGAGGGTGTTGGGAGACTTCCCAAGCGTTGGAAATGAGTACCGAAATTTTTTGAATAAAATCACCGATATTAGAAGGGCTGCAAAGGCTTCGCTCGCAAATTTTTTCTACTGCCCGCCGATGCCCTCGCGGGGCCCGCGCGGGGCCCTAGTCCCACTGCTCGTCGTACGACCACCTGCCGCCCACCGTTGCCCGCGTGGGGCCTGAACAAGCCCCCCGCCGTTCTGCTACTTGGGATCCCACTTGTAGTTCTATCAATGTACATTATTTACTGAAAGAATGTGATCGACTGGGCACTCACGAAGGAACCGAATTTCACAACGGCATTAAAATACTGTAATACAAGTGTCATTCAGGATTAATCATTCAGTAACACATAACCCGTAGTTCAAATAACGTTGATTCAGGTGGCCGAGTTGATAGAATTATCTTTCACGTCCAAGGAAGCGTCAAAGAAGACGACCAAGATGACCGGAATTCATGTGATGCCGTTGACAATGTTACTCTATATGTACCACCTCACCTTAACTTTGAGCTGACAAAATAGTCAAGTTATCTAGTTGAAAGGGTGTCTAAAATCAATCAAATGAACTTGGATATGCAACCGGACACTAGTGAAAGGAAATGCGCTCAAAAGACCATTGATGGCGAAAGTTCATAATATTCGCCGATTGCGCGCAACAAGAAGCAAAGTTAAAACACTTCCTAGGGGCAACTCAGACCTGTTTTACAATGTCAATTTCCAGCGCCGTACCAAACAAAGTTTTTCAAAATCCAAGACTGCTGCTGAATCATTGGCCAACGACTCAAGTTCAAACTTAATTATGCGCAACCTGTTGATCTAACAAATGACTTTTTCAATATCCAATGCCTAAGATAGTCTCCCTTGGGAATGGTTGATAAGAAGTAGCTGAAGAAATTGGATTTAATAAGCCACCAATTGAATCAGTATGCAAGAAAATTAAGTCTCTTACTCCGCGTGTAAAAAGTCTCTGAAAATTGAACAAAGAATTTGTACGCATAACAAAATCGATGACTAGGGACCGTTCAGTGACTCACGACTCGATGAAATTGAGCAAGCTTAAAAGAATTATTCCAGTTGGGTCGCAGCTAAAAGACGACTCTTCGCATGCCGATGAATGGTCAGAAATTGCGATAACTGGGAATACGTATTAGTAATCGAAAATGTACTTAGCTCAAATACAGAGCTAGCCTCTACGCAGTACTAATAGCGCAGCATGTCAGCCAGCGGAATGGTAATATAATCGGAATCCGTACAATGTAATTGTTCATGCAGTAAAACAACAATAGCATTTAGTGTTCCGTTATGATTTACAATAATCACATCCGCCACAGTTCAAATGAACGTCCTGGCAGTAGTGATGACGTCGTTTCTTCTTCACACGTTCAGGAATTCTTGCTTGCACCCGGTCGATTGCAGATACTTCTTCAGTAACTGACTGCAAACCTGAAACAGACTCAGAAACGGGACTTTCAAACTCGGAACATCCAACAGACAACGAAGGAGGGACTTTTAGAATATTCATGCACTTGAGACCGATAATAGGAAGGTAAGAATTAATAGCAAGAAACGAACAAGTAAAAGTAGTGGACTGCACATCTGTGATTGAAAGTTCACAATCGCCAGGAATAGATAAAACGGATCGAGTAATACCGTTAAAATACATATTAACAGGTTTCGAAATAACAGCAGGTACCAGCCGCTTCATGCAAGTGACAGAAGTAAAAGATACAACACTACCAGTGTCAGCAATGGAAAAATGTTTGGGACTACCGTTAACAATAGAAGATTGTACTATGTGAAGCGTAGAGCCACGAGAATTAATAGAGGTCACAGTGAAAGAAACAGACTACGAGTCAGATGCAACAGTTTGTTCAACTAAAGAAGTCTGGTCGAAACACGTCTTCGACTAACGACAAACGGCTTAAATTTGACCGATTTCGCCACATTTACAGTATCTGGATTTGCGAAATGGACAATTAAGTCTAGAACGTTTATGACCACATGAATTACAGTTACCAAAATGTGGGACAGAATTTGGAGTTAAATGATGTGGCCCGAGTGCCGTACTTCTCTGACAGTTTACCTTATCGAACTCTAGCTGCTGTTGGTTTGCCTGCTTCCCAGCAGTGTCGGCGGTATGTGCTTCTCTTACTGCGCCCTGCACATTCTGCAATTGTTCACAAACAGCTCTGGCCGATTGCAAAGAGGCCTCCTGCATTAGTAACAACTTTTGTTGAAGACTTGGGGAATTACTGCCTACAGTCAATCGATGTCCTAGGTGATTCTAAATTTGGCCACCAAAATTACACTTTGTCGCTTCAGTTTAAAGAATATTGTGGTGATCGTCATTAAACCTATTCCTCATTACTGTAGTTTTATTATATTGCTGACTACAACTTGCGCAATTGCGCTCGACGGATAAATTACTTGTGTAGTGGCGTGTAGTGCGCCGCCATCTTGTTTTGTTACACATACTCCCTTCCGCTTCTTTTCAGGCCCTCGAACACGCGGGTTGGCCGCGTCCGTGCAGCGGGCGGAAGAGGTTTACTAACCAGAGCCGGAGGTTGGCGGGCAGTGAGCGCGAGGCCATTTTTGATTGGTGGGCTATTCCGGACCGTGGGACCCCGTATATATATATATATATATATATATATATATATATATGTATATATATATATAAACGGACAATGACACGTTGTAAATTGAATCTCTCGGTATCTGTGTTGTGTTCAATACACGTTTACTGTTGACTTGTGACTTTTTCTCTTTTTGCGAGACAGACCTTCTGTGTTTCGATTAGCAAACGCTGGACATAGTGTGTTGTTCTTGTGATTGACTTTCTGGAATATTACACTTGCTTTGCCTAGTTCGGTTGTCGTTACTATTGCGTCGAAGCTAGCCTCGGGGTTCAGCTAATTTAACTACTTCATTTCTGTATCCCTGGAACCATCACAATTGGCGTCGCGGACTTCTGCACATTTCTACGATAGGTATCTGTCCATTTGAAATTCTCAATATTCATAATTCGTCGAGAGAAATGGGGGACTATTTCGAACGCTTCGAAATATGGTGTCTCATAGGCAAAGAGATGAAAGCGGAAAAGAAAGCTGCTCACTTCTTCACTGTAATTGGCAAAGACGTATACAGCTTGGTGAAAAACGTGTCATTTCCTAATTCACCGATTTCTCTTCCTTACGAATCCCTGAAGAAACTGCTGCTTTCACATGTTCATCCTGTAAACGTTGAAGCAGCCGAACGAGCTAAATTTCATACGCTCGTGAGAAAATAAGGTCAGGATATCAGACAGTTTATTCTTGAAATTCATACCCAAGCTGCTCGGTGTAATTTCGAAGACCAGTTACATACTCAACTCGGTGACCGTTGGATCGTTGGAATAGATTTGCGTGATCTACAACTGAAGCTTCTACTGCTTCCGCGTTCCACTTTCCAGTCAGCCAGAACATAATGCGAACAGTATCAGGATGTCAAAGCTGCCGTAAAAGATGAACCGATGATTTTATACAACAACAACATGAGACAATCAGACGGTCAGCATAGGCCACTGTCTGAAAAAGTAAATACTGGAAACACTATTAATGATAATCATCATACACCTTATCCAAATGCTACCAGTCAGTGGAACGACTGTAAGTCATGTGGTTGCAAGCACATTCAATCCGTTCGCCAAAATTCAAAGTCTCCTTTTATACATTCCAGTTGTGACGATGATAATTCGAACTCTGACTTACAATCCGTTGTGCTTACTGTGATTTCTACCATTTCTGTTGATTCTGCGTACTATATAACACAGTCGTTTACTGTTAACGGTGGTCCCCAACATTCCTTCATCGTTGACACCGATAGTATTGAATCTTTCATTTCTGTATTCCTGGATCCTACTGTTATCTTGAAACCTGTCAACATGTCTGTTAAGGGTATTACTGAACATGCTTTACCCATTCATTGCAGATATGAACTTTCACTCAAAGAATTGCAGTCCGCAATTTATTCATGTTCACTTTTTGTTATTTATTCTGGTCCGTCCATTATCGGTCTTAAGTGTATGAAGATTCCGAAGCTCTCTCCTATATTGCCCATTAAATCTTCTGAGATTGAAAGTTTCGTATCTGAGTCTGTTTCAGATTTGCAGTCAGTTACTGAAGGAGTATCTGCAATCGACCCGGCGCAGGCAAGAATTGCTGAACGTGTGAAAAAGAAGCAACGTCACCACTACTGCCCGGACTTTCATTAAGACTGCGGAAGATGTGGTGATTGTCAGTAAACCTATTTCTCACTACTGTTGTTTTACTATATTGTTGACAAAAACTTTTGCAATTGCGCTTGACGGATAAATTACTTACTTTGCCTAGTTCGATTGTTATTACCATTGCGTCGAAGCTAGCTCTGGGGTTGAGCTACTTTAACTACTTCACTTCTGTATTCTTGGAACCATCATAAATGGACACACTGACCTTTTGAATTTATTCTGTGATTAAAGTATGAAAGTTCGCTTTTTCCGCAGCTCAGAAGTTGATGGTCTGAACATTCTTCAGTAGCAAATGTTTCAGAGAATCGTAAGGAAGTGAAAAAGGCAAATCGGGAAACGCCAGTGTGATAGTTAGAAATACGTATTAGTAATCGGAAATGTACTTAGCTCAAACACAGAGCTAGCCTCTACGCCGTAGTAATAACGCAACACGTCAGCCAACGGAATTGTAATGTATTCAGTACCTGTACAATGTAATTATTCATGCAGTAAAACAACAATAGCATATAGTGTTCCGTTATGATTTACAATCATCACAGCCAGGATTTTAATCAATGCGTATGCGTCTTTGCAAATGACTATGAGGAAATGCGGCGTTTTCTTCTCCGCCGTCATATCACTACGAGCAATACACCAAATTTCAACGCGTTCCAAGTAATCTTCCATTTCCAGTGAATTTGAGTGATCGTTCAGAATTTCCATACTGCAAACATTCATAGTAAGAAATACCGTGAACTATACCGACCACGACGCCAATCGCAGTAACTGGGAATACGTAATAGTAATCCGAAATGTACTTAGCTCAAACCCGAAGCTAGCGTCTACGCAGTAGTAATAACGCAGCGCGTCAGCCAACGTAATTGTAATGTAATCTGTAATCTGTACAATGTAATCACTTATGCAATAAAACAACAATAGCATACAGTGTTCCGTTATGACTTACAATCATCACAGAAATATAAGTTACTCAAGAAAAATATGAGAGAAAAATGTGAAGTATTGGCATTTAAAAATTTTACAGGGCTCAGATTGAGTAACTTCAAAGGAAACGGTGGCAATAGGTGATGTAAGGTAATCAATGCAGTTCATTTAAGAGAGATAAAAAACCTATAGTCACTTCTCAGTATCGATCAGAAGAAACACAACAATCTCAAAAATAGTGCAACGGACGTTAACAGAACTAGCAATGCCTTTAATCCAGACATTTCGAATACACTGGAATTTCAGTAAGCGAATGCTTGTTGTAGACTGTAATGTCATCAGTTATCGTGAGTGAAAAAGATCCATCACACATTCTGCCTTCTTACCTCTGTACCTGATGCGGAATTTAAAACCACCAAAATGCGTTCTACCGATGTTTAATTTAATTAGCCGGTAGATGAAAACGAAACTAACGTATGCTATTTGCGAAAGTCGGCATTATAACACATCGTTTTGTTCTGTTGTTGTTGCTGTTGTTGTTACCACTTTCGTTTCGATTGTGTAAGTCGTATTCATGTCCTATTGAGTATTTGCCTCAAGTATGTCCTTATTGTCTCCTTTCACAACACTGTCGATGGAACCTTTGCTTCAGAAGAACGCTATCCCCCAGTGCCTCCATGTTGCTCAAAGTTGGTTTGTGAGTGTAACAGGTACACGATGAAAGAAAGTCCGGCTTGCCTGTTACAGTATAGCTGACGTTGGTTTGATCGTTTGCGTGTAGCAATGGATGCAGAAATAACTTATATATACGTATACAATAATGCATAAGTTTTTTGGTATAAGTAGTTAATAACGCTGTTTTATTTTTAAGAAGTGGATTACACTGCAACTTTCAAGGCTGTTTTTGAAAATCTTGAGTTTCACACTTTCTTGCAGCTTCAGGAAGGCCTGCAGAGGTACGTGGAAGATATCGGTGTTAGTTGATTCTGTGGGACGGGGCGTAGGTGAAAAACGTTTTGGAATATGATAAGGTAAGGTGGCATGAAACCCTGAGTTTCTTCGTAGATTCATACACGATTATCTTGCAGCTATCATATTCGATGAACGCGATGATGAAGACCTTCTGTGATAAACGTATTTCGTCGTCAGAATGAACTCACGCGAACCGACAGTTACATTTTACACTGAATGGAGCCGGAGGTGGTATGAACCGTTTTTCACGAACGCTCCAAATAGATAACTCGTATCAGCTTCCGTTTCTTCTCCGTGAGTTCGTTCATAACATCATGTTTCTCAGTCTGGGACACCGTTTGGCTTCATTCGTAAAGTAAGACATTTGGATGGGGCAAATTGTAGTGACCAAGGATCGTGTGGTTTCTCTAAGGATTCCGGATGCAACCGTGTTTTCCTGCTAGTCTGTTCTGTACGCATGATTCTGTGTACGCCTGCAACAGGAGGTCTGATACTAACTCAATGTCACTTTCTTCAGTCGTGCAACTAAATGCACGCAGCAAATGCTTGCCCATTTCTTAACGACTCATCCATTATTTCATTCTTCAAGTTCGTTTAACCCGAATCTTTTCGAGCGTTGTTTAATGCACTCGAAGATTCCACGCACTTTTCGCTTGGCGCGCTTTTGAGCGCCACCGAGTGGGCCCTGGCCCATCTCGCCGTGGCCCATCTCGCGCTTCTCTTCTTTTTCCTGTTAGTTGCTGCCGTTGGTCCCAGACTAGGTTAGAGTTAACTACTTATCATATTTCCAAACAATGTTGGAAATATACGGTTTGTTTTCAAACCTAACTGCGTTCTCTAGTTCGATGCCTGTTGGGACTACGTTACTATTGCTCTTCAGGAAAGGCGTGTTAAATTGTTAATGGACGAGGGCCTGAAGCATACCCACTTGTCCACTACAAAACATATGTTTTTAGGCGGTAAGTGCTGTTCGATGTAGTTCATTTGGTAAGTCACTTCGCCAGAGTTCAAGTAAACGCCATGCTGAAGTGGTCCCAACATTAACTGTCTGATTAAGTTACATTAATTGGATATTTCATATATGAGACTTTCACAGTCTTTATAGGGTCTTCGATGTGCAATCTGTAAGCGGTAACAATAAATGGACTTCAGGAGTAACTTTGTTAACGAAAGTTTACACATCCGATATCAACGAATGGTCACTGATAGCAAATATAACTAAGAAAACACCATTGGCGTGCTTGCTTTTGGAACATGATACCACAATGAAAAATAACAACCACAGTATCTTACCTTTGCAGTCTTATGAAAATCTCAGTCCTCGGTTATCGTCGGTTCGCTCGATCCTACACAGGCCTTCCATGAATGCATTGACAAATATATATTGTTTGGCTATTTTTTCGTTGTAGTGAGATCACCTTCAACATCCCCAAAATCCTAAACTCCCTGCGACGTGAGAGCTGCCTTGCCAGTACCACTGTGCCCGTTCACATTACCTTATGAATGTAAATTTACTACAAACCACTAACATCAAAGTTAGTGTGTTGCCGTGGCTAGCACAGTCATACTCGTAGCCGTTTAATGAATCTGCGCCATCTCCACCATTGTAGGCTACATTCACTAGGGTAACAATGTTTTAGCTACTACCGTTGGAAACGCCCCCGAACCAGTCTGACGCTTGTTTGAATTCTGAAGGTCGACTGGAATTTCCGTCGACATTCGTCCTCTCTGGCGGCTGCTGTGCGGTTGTGCTGGAGGTTCTCTCACGTCCAGCTCCATAGCGCTCTTAATCGTTGCGTTGAAGTGTGCTTGTGAACGACGAGTGAACAAATAAATGAAGTTTGTTTGCAGATGAACTGTCTTCTCACTAAGACTTTCGATCCGCGTAAACATGAGGCCGGGAAAATCTTGGACGTACAAACCAAGGAACTAGCATCACGAAACCGCATTCACGTTTTTTGGTATGAAATTTGTATTCTCCACCTTTGTTACTTTAAGGTAGCAAAGAAGAAAACGGCAAGCATAATTATTG
>LUCH01018884.1:0-11054 GCA_013368495.1 Paragonimus heterotremus | reverse complement strand
CTTCGGTGGCAGACAATGACGTCATTTGCAATCTGGTCCGGTGTAAAATAAATGAGCGGAAAGTAAGCCCACGGTCAATAGGAGAGTCCCATATGGCATCCATCAGAACTAATTCGACTTACGATGATACTTGTTGAACCACAGAAGTTGCTGATCTTGACAAAATCCGCTGACACCCAGTGCAAACAAAACTGATCGGATGGTTACGAATGTCCACCTCGATTCGAATGCACGGTTCAACATGTTCTACAACAAATTCATTATAATCGAGCTTAAGAAAAACTGAACCAAACATTATCGAGGAAGGAGACGGATGTATCGCCATCAGTGACCTTCATAATTATGTTGTGGTTAACACACATAAACACAGAGAAACATAATTCAGAAAAATCTGGAACGCATTCGGAAAAATCAAACGAGTAATGGGGAAGAAGAAAAACCACATGTGAGGGTGTTTCATTGCTCACAGTTGTATATATGAACGAAAAACCGTAAAAATTCGGTACAGCTCAATAACACACTCCCACCCCACCATGACCATATTGGGAACCCACCGCCATCCCACCACGTGTGTTAGTAGGGTTTTCTATCAGATTGTCCAAATACCTTGTTGGTGTAACTTGCTTATTAACCGACATACTCCACTTCTAATGCGTGCCAAAAACTTGTTTCTTTTGCAGTTATCAAGGCATGGAATGAATATAAAGCTGTTACAGATATTTTCAATGAACAGGATGTTCATTTCCAAACATGGAACCTTCTGTTAACTGCCTGCAATCTTTTGCTAATTAAAATTCTTTTCTGATCGCAATGGTTTTTTCAACGTTTCCAAGATTTACGAAGTTCGTTACTTGGTGTTTGAAAACAGACTGTAGCTCTCATCGTGGTTAGGTATATTAAACGCTGAGGGAACACTGAGAGAACGGCCGTGCTAATAGGCATCGTAAAATTCAGTGAACAGGGCGCTGTCAAAATTTTTCGCTGGCCGACTGCGAGTCGGACCGACTCCGGTATTAGGTGCAGGCCAGATCCGGTCCGACTGGTTGGCCAGACACGGTCCCACTCCGGGCCAACTCCGGTTTGTTTGCTGGGATGTCATTCGGTAACGAATAACGGTAATCGAATGCAATTTTTGATGCGCAGGGCACTAATAGAGCAAAAAATGCGCAGACAATTTAAATCGTAATATTCCAGTGAGTCAGTCACGAGCGGCAAAACACACAATGTTCAACGTTCGTACCCGAAGCACAAAAGTCTACCTCACACAAGAAGAGAAGAGTCACGAGGCAACGAGGAACGTGTAATAACGCAACACAGATACCGAAGGAGATTCAGTTCACACCGTGTCCTTGTCCATGTATATAGGGGACCTCACGGTCCAGAAACAAACCACCAATCAGGAGTGGCCTCACGCTCACTGACCGCTGACCTCGGGGTCTGGTTGGTCACCTTCCTCAACCCCGTGAATGGACGCGGCCAGCATGCCCGTTCGAGGACCTGAAAGGGAGCGGAAGAGATTGTATGTGGTCAAACAAGACGGCGGCACATTGCATGCTTGGGGCACCAACAGAGCAAAAAATGCGCAGACAGTAACAGCGGGTATACCCGCTGAAACCGGCAACACAGAAACAGCAACGTGCTGCGCCAAATACGTAGACAGATAGTACCTGTGAGTTCTCTGGAATGACGGTGGATCTAATTTATCGGGGTTCTCATAATATTCAGACGAGTTGCAGCTCGGAAAACAGCGCAATTCGGTTATGACAAGGTCTTTGTCTTATTATTCCAATTGCGTAAGCGGACAGTGCGCATTTAGTACGTTCGTACACTAAAGTAACACCTTCTCACGTATATGCAGCAATACCAGACGCGAAATGAGAATGCCGATAATTATGGTGACCGAAAATTTATTATGCGATAATTACAACTGCCCTAGTAACACACTGGAACACAGCCGTTCCCTGGATGATCTTTGAGTGTTCCAGTTGGAACACTCACCGGAAACCATTACTGAACACTTTATCGCATTCTTTGTACTGATATCGGCTTCAGTGAATTTGCGTTCTACCAGTGAATTAATCATAATGCGTTTTTGGCACAAGAAAGTTTTGTTTAACCTCATCAACAAAATCAACTTCACAGCGCCCCAAGGCGGCAGCGCCTCCATCTCGGACTTCGTTGTGCACCTTGGTATGCGACATTTTCGCCTGGAAGTTCCGTCAATGAACATATAAATTATGCTTATGTAAGTTTCGAGATTTTCTGGATGAGATTATTGTATCTTTTTTGTTAGCTGAGATATTCCACTTATAGTGCGTGCAGCAAGTGAATTTTTCACAAGTTCGATGGGATTTCCGACATCATTCCGAATGCATTCATGAAGGAATGTTTCATTTTCTGAAACAACTGTAATTTCTTGTGGTAGTTTTGAATAATTAGCTCAATCCCAGAGTAAGCTTCCATGCAGTAGCAATAAGGCAGCACATCGGCCAACGGAATTTTAATGCAATCAGTATCTGTACAATGTAATTATTCATGCAGTAAAACAACAATAGTACACAGTGTTCCGTTATGATTTACAATCATCACATCCGCCACAGTTCAAATGAACGTCCGGTTAGTAGTGATGGCGTTGTTTCTTCTTTCACACGTTCACGACATCTTGTCTGCGCCGGTTCAATTGCAGGCACCTCTCCCGTAACTGAATTCGAATCTGAAACAGACTCAGAAACGGGATTTTTAATCTCGGATGATTCAAAGGAAAAATAAAGGGAGACCTTTAGAACCTTCATGTACTTGAGACCGATAGTAGACAGGTCGAAATTAATAATAAAAAATGAACAAGTATATGTAATAGACTGCACATCTGAGAGTGAAAGTTCACATTCGCCGAGAACAGATAAATAAGGTTCAGTAATGCTGTTAACAGACATACTAACAGGTTTCAAAATAACAGAAGGTTCCAGCCGCTTCATGCAAGCGACAGAAATAAAGGAATCTACACTACTAGTGCCATCAGTGCAAAAATGTTTGCGACCGCCGTTAACAACAGAAAATTGTACTATATGATGCGTAGAACCAGAAGAATTAGTGGGTCACAGTAAAAGCAATAGACTGCAAGTTAGATGTAACACTATGTTTATCTAAAGAAGTCTGGTCAAAACACGTTTCCGAACATCGACAGACGGCTTCAGTGTGACCGATCTCGCCACATTTGTAACATTTGGAGTTGTGAAATGGACGCGTGAGTCGAGAATATCTAAGACCACATGACTTACAGTTACCAAAATATTGGACGGAATTTGGAGTAGAACGATATGGCTGGATTGCCGTACTTCTCTGACAGTTTAACCTTTTGAACTGCCACTGCTCTTGCTCTGCCTGCGTCTCGGCACTGTTGGCGTTATGTTCTTCATTTACCGCGCCCTGTACATCCTTAAATTATCAAGACAGCTCTGGCCGATTAGAAAGAAGCCTCCGTCAGTAGTAATAGTTGTTGACGAAGACAAGGGGAACTATTTCGTGCAATCAATCGATCTCTTGGTGCTTGAGTTTGAAGAATAAACTCACGAACCTCTTGAGATTCTTTTCTGATCAAAGTATGGAATTTCGCTCCTTCCACAGCTTCAAATTTGACGGGCTAAAATGCCTCAGTAGCAGATGCTTCAGAGGGTAGTACAGAGGTAAAAAATACAAATCGGGAAACGTCAGGATTCCAATCAGTATATGCGTCTTTGCCAATGACCATGAGGAAATGCGGCGATTTCTCCTCCTATATCATATCACTACGGGTAGTACACCAAATTTTAAAGCGTTCCAAAAAATCTTCCATTTCCCGTGAACATGAGTGGACATTCAGAGTTTCCAAATTGCAGGGATTCATTGTGGGAAATATCCTGAAATATACTGATCGCGACGCCGATTGCGGTAGTTTAGAATACGCAATAGTAATAAGAAATTTACTTAGCTCAGTCCCAGAGTAAGCTTCTATGCAGTAGCAATTAGGGAAAGCACGTCAGTCAACGGAATTTTAATGTAATCAGTACCTGTACAATGTAATTATTCACACAGTAAAACAACAATAGCATACAGGGTTCCGTTAGGATTTGCAATCATCACAATTCTTCACCAGATTGTTCGAATTAATTATTATGTTATCTTGCTTATTAACTGAGATATTACAGAGTTCAAGGCCTGTAATGAACGATAAGCACTTACGGACGTGAACGGAGAACTGGATGTTCATTTTATTATATTGGACTACTTGGTAACTGCCCGCGATCTGCTTATTTTCCGTCATAAAAACTGTTCAATCATAGTGGGTTTTCCACTCATTAGAAGGTACGTGGATTTCTGTGCTGACTTGCTGAAACTGGACGGTAGATTTAATCGTGGTTGGGTACATTAGGCGTTGGAAATGTAGGTGACATTTCATTATATCGTATTATAGGGTTGCACGTAAATTTTCTGCCGACCGTTCCCTGGGTGCTCCCGAGGTGTTTCCTTAGAACTCTCAAGGATCACTCGGGGAACGGTCAGGGAACATTCATGGAACGCTCAGAGATCACTCAGCGAACGGTCGCGCCAACAGGGTGGTCTTGATCAGCGCTAAACCACACTGATACGTGAAGTAGCTTCCCTATAGGGAAGCTAACAATCCGACCGTCGAGAGCGCAAACGAGCCGGAAGAATGTATATGGCGCGCATGGACCGGCGAGCATGCAGACGAACAAACGCGATCGCATGCATTGAGCAGACATCAGGCAAACTTCCTTAAGATCCTTGTACAATGTGAGTTAAGGTTTTGGTAAGAATTTTAACATCGCGTAGCGGGAAGACTAGGGGTATATCCATGTCACTACTGTAGCGACCTTATCCGTTAGTGTGATATATGTTAAAGCTTCTGTAAAACCTTACAGCCAACTGAGTCGCGGTATAGCGCTTTCTGAAAGGAGCTGTTTGCGGTATATCTCGGCATCCGCCATTTTCGACGTGTCTTCGAAGACAGGGACTTCATCGTCTTCACAGACCATAAGTCGCTAACGTACGCCTTGCGCTCGACAACCGACAGGTACTCCCCTAGGGAGACCTGACATCTGGATTATATCGTTCGGTTTACGATCGATATCCGTCACATTTCAGGTGTTGCGAACCCAGTCGCCGATGCTCTCTCGCGCATCAATGCTACAACGAGCACGGCAGACAGCTCAGTCGATCTGGCAGCAATCGCAGTTGCACAGGACCACGATCCAGAGATAGAACAGCTTTGTCGGTCTTGTTCGCTTAAGCTAGACAGAGTGCTGAAGAATTCATCAGGAGGGAGGATTATTTGTGACACTTCACAAGGCATACCTCGCCCGGTTATTCCACTAGCTTTGTGCAGCCGAACTGTCAACACATGCACAACATGTCTCACCCCGGCGTACGTTCAACAGTCAAAATGATCACCGAGCGCTTTGTCTGGCGTAATTTCAATCGCGACGCACGCATATGGGCCAAAGCGTGCATACAATGCCAACGGCCTAAAATTCATCGTCACACGCGTACCCAAGTGGGGTTTGTGCAGCCCCAGATGAGCGTGTCTACCACGTGCACATTGACCTACTGGGACCTTTGCCACCTTAAAGTGGGTGTACACATATATTGACATGTGTAGATAGATTTATAATTCGACCGGAGGCTACACCCATTACGAATTGCTCGTCGGAAACCATTGCACGAGCATTCCTGGAAAGCTGGGTTGCCCAATTTGGTTGCCCCGCCTTAGTGATCACCGATCGCGGGTCACAATCTGACTTAGCCCTCACGTCACTTCTCAACACACTAGGTGGTAGTCGAATTCGCACAACAGCTTACCATCCGGCAATCAGCGGGTTAGTTGAACGTTTACATCGGCAATCGAAAAGTAGGTTATCCCCTAGCAACGACCCTTCGTGACGCGAGGTTCTACCAGTAGTCTTGTTAGGTATCCGAAACACGATAAAGGCCGACCTGCACACCACCCCCGCCCAGTTAGTCTATGGGTGCTCCTCACGTTTACCCGGACAGATGGTTGCCCCACGCGCAACCAGACCCATCAACTTCGCGGATTACGGCGGGCGGCTGGCCTAGCACATAAGACGTCTCTGTCGAACCCCACTAAGGGAACAGACGACACCAACGTATGTAGACCCTCGTCTGTTAAACTGTCCCCACGTTTTGGTGCGTGTGGTTACTCCTGGACGACCTACACACCCGCCGTTTCCAGCCCATTCCGCGTACTCACGCGTTACGATAAGAATTTCGTGTTGGAACGCAAGGGTAAACGCGAGGTCGTCCTTATCGATAGATTAAAGCCAGCGTTTTTGGAGGCACCTGATGTGAACATGGATTCGTGACCAACAACGTCCTCAACAGCTAGTGCATTGCCTAACGTTGGTACCGATCCGGTTTCGATTACGACTCCGCCTGCCTCGACGAAGCCAAGTCTCCATAACAGGCGTCGCCGACAGTTGCGGAGGGCGGTGAGATGCGCGAGTCAACTTTGGATTGCTTAACCTACAGCGAACGCTTTCAGCAAAGTTTTTTCTTGGAAACAATTTTAAAAAATGAAAAAAGGAAACGCTGCATTTTTAGAGCACGATGAACGCAGAAACCCGGGGGAGTTTTCGTTATCCGTTGATAAGCACTGTATAACCTAGATACTGATATTAAACCGATACGCTGAGAACGCAGGAAAACTCGAAATTATACAAGGCCTACGATGGTCGCGAACAGGTCAACGATCCTTCTAGGTCGATTACAACTGGCCTGTCCCCAATTTCCTAGCTTGCCTATGATCATTAACCTTCCAAATCGTGCCCCCAAAACCATTTTCCTTTGTCCTCCCCTGTTCTTTCACCGGTCGT
Organism: Paragonimus heterotremus; assembly: GCA_013368495.1. Lineage (NCBI taxonomy): Eukaryota > Metazoa > Platyhelminthes > Trematoda > Plagiorchiida > Troglotrematidae > Paragonimus > Paragonimus heterotremus. The sequence goes on along the minus strand of LUCH01018884.1, from coordinate 4,167 downwards.
AGACGCAAGCTGTGTGGTAGGAGTAAATTGGACCATTCATGCTCGTACCAACGGTTCCGGCTAACTGAAACACCGCAACACTGTCGAAGTCAACACTCTGGTTACCTTCTAGGTGGAGCTCTGTAGCCACCCTATTCGTTACTGTCAACTATGTTAGAGCTATGAGTGCCATTTGTACTCTTTTTGTTCCCTACTTTTGTATGTGCTTAAACATTTGTTTGAACGAGTAGAGATAACGACAAGTCCTCCGCGCTGGGTGCGCGCTTGTCACTCCGCTCCGTTATCGCTTCGTATTTGTGACCGTTTATTCTCGCGTTGACTTCGCAAGTCAACAACGTACTGTTTGTCTATTCGTTGTGTTATTCTCGATCGGTTGTCCTCGGTTCGGGTGTCCTCTCCTACGGTGTCGAAATGGATGGGGGAGTCGAAAGTTTGCATGTCGAGGTCATGGGGGGTAAACGCAGTGGTAGCATAGCAGTATTCGCGTTGTAAACTTTGATCGACCTAGGACGCGAGCGTGTGCAGGAAAACGGGAAGCGGTATGGGAAATTTTGGGCACATATCCAAACGGCAAACTTACCTGGCGAACGTAAGTATGCGGACATGCATCGAAACGCATTTTTTTGTTTTCCAAGACTTTTGCAATTTTTCTGGCTTTTCATAATGCTGAAATAAAATAAGACCTGAAGAATCCTAATCATCAACAGTACGTTTAGGTTAATGCACACTAAGACCTCAACGTGTTACGATGGGTGCCAGCGTTGTCGGTGATGTTGGGTCCGCAGACGACAATGCGCTCAGACGAGACTGTTCAGCAGAAGTATCGTACGAAATCGTTCCAGGTTCTTTCGACAGCGAAAGTTCCGCGAGGCGTAATGAAGAATGCTGGCAGGAAAGGCGGAGATCGTTCCCCATCCGTTGTGCGTCGGCCAAAGCTGACAAGCTGATAATGTTGTGGCCAACAAGTGCTGATACGCGTGACAGAGCATCGGCTACAACGTTATCATTGCCAGAGTCGTGCGTACGTCTGCCGAAAATTGCGAAATTAAATCCAGGTGGCGCACTTCGCGGGGCAAATGGCCTTCCGAACGATTGCTGAATACGAATACCAACGGCGTGTGATCAGTGAAGATCACAGATTGGCGACTTTCGAGGGCGTATTAAAAGTGACGAACGGCTGAGTAGATATCTAGTAATTCACGACCGAACGTGCTGTACTTCGTTTCGGCTGGTAACAGGCGTCTGGAGTAAAATGAATGTGGTTTCCAGGTTCCATCGACGAACTGTCGGAGTGCGGCGCCAACAGCTGCATCGGAATAGCCTACTGCCATACTAGTGGTGGCGTTAGCGTCGAAATGGTACAGCATCACTTCGTCGGCTGACTCGTCTTTGGTGCCATCGAACGAGTGGACGGCGGCATCCGACAACTCATCGTTACCGTTAAGACGGCCACGGAGTAAGCCGGTCAGAAACTGCATGAGTTGTACGCAATGCGGGATAAAACGGCGGTAATAGTCAACCAAGCTGCTAAAACGACGGGCAGCAGCGAGCGTTTTAGTGCGGAGAAAGTCGCGAATCGCTTGTACCCTATCGGTCAGCGGCCGGATGCCGTGCTGATCGACGTGATGTCCTTAGAACTCAACTGCCGAATGACCGAAAACTCATTTGTCCGCGTTCAAAGTGAGGTTATTCGCTGCGAATCGTTCGAAGAGCAATCGCAGATGGTTCTGCTGCCCTTCTTCGGAGGCGCTTGCCGCCAAAAAATCGTCGATGTAGGAACGGACGAAGTCCAAACCTCTTGTGACATCGTTAATAAATCATTGGAACGTTTGAGCAACGTTCCGGTGACCAAACGGTATGCGTGGAGATTCAAACAAGCCGAATGGTGTAATCACTGCTGTTTGGGCGAAACCGTACGTGGCGAGTGGGATCCGGTGATAAGCACGAACCAGATCGAGCTTCGAGAACACACGGGTGCCTTTCAGGCCAGCCGCGGCGTCTTGAATATGCGGAATGGGGTACCTATCCGGTTTCATGGCGTTGGTAAGTGCACGACAATCTCCACATAGGCGCCAGTCTCCTGACTTTTTCGGCACCATATGGAGATGCGAAGCCCAGGGGCTAGCCGAAGGGCAAATGATGCCAAGCTCGAGCATGTGTTCGAACTCGGCGCGCGCTATCTTCAGCTTATCCGGAGTTAAACGACGAGTCTCAGCGGACACAGGCGAGCCAACGGTGACGATTTGGTGCAGCGTTGCACCAGTCACTGGCGGCAACGAGGTCGGTTGTTTGAAGACGGTCGGGAATTGTTCGACAAGAGAAGCGTAACTGCTCGTGACAACCGGGCGATACACGGGACTGATTGGAACCGCGTCGGTCAAAGTCCCGGTAGCAGACAAGTTCGTTTTACAGTCGACTAGCCGACGGTTTTGTGCATCGACTAGTATGTAAAAGTCGATGTCAATGATTGGCATTTGGACGTCTGCCACGGTGAAAAGCCATCAAAACATGCAGCAAGCGCCTAAGTTCAATGTACGCAAACGTTGGCCGTAAGCGGTAATAGGCGTGCTGCTGGCCGCACTTGAAGCCGACTTTGTCTGCGTGAGTCTTTCCCGAGAATCGGTGGATCGAAGCTGATACCTACACCAGTGTCGAAGAAGTAGCGAGCTCCCGATTCGCGGTCTCGACTGAAAAATGGGCGACCTCGGAATCAACCAACGTCAGTCGCTGCGGCGTGCTGGCCGGCTAGTTGTTTTTTGCTGGTGATACCAGTAGTGGCCAGGGTTGACACTCCCCTTGGGCACTCGTCGTTCCCTAAAAATCGACCGGAAGGCCCTTCTGTTGGCTTTACGTGAGGGTGAGTACTTGCGCGGGCTTCGAGCGCTGAGCGCCTGGATTTGGCATGTGAGTTCGTCCACACGGTCGGTCAGCAGTGCCAGCGATTCCGGCAGTGGGGCAGATACTCGGGAGACATGTGTCTCATATGTCTCCTAGATGTTATTGGCGGTGTCGGCCCATTGCGACAAGGGTGCTTGGGGGGTGGCACTAAGGGTAATTTGCATATCTGTAATTCCCTCAAGAGCGACTCTTCGAGCCGAGTGGGCCTGCAAGGCGTTGCATATGGCGTAGAAGCTGTGAAGGCTTCTAGTCGCTTAACTCGGTGGAACTCAGCAGCTGGGCAGTACACCGATGGCCCAAAAGGCCAATGCACCTAATAATGGCTTCTTTTAGCTGCTCGTATGGTTTAACGGAGTTTGGAAGCTCTAAAATGTCTTCCACCCCATCTATGACGTGAGGCGGATCTGCTCTTCGAAAAGCAGCAACCACATGGTGGAAATTCGTTAATTGCGTGGTGATGTTTATCAACGCAAAAGTGGCTTCCAGTTGCTCAAACCGACTTCGAGGACTGCTATCCCTAAACAGCGCGATACGGACTAAAACAGCCCTGATGAAAACGTCTGGCGAATTAGAAATCTGTTCTTGCATACTTTCGACGGCAACGTAGAATAAAATTAAATATACGAATGAAAAGTGACGCTAGCTTACTTCAGAAAAAAAGTGTGCTTGCAAAAACTAAATACATTGTAGGCATACCAGTTTAGTGTGTACGTGCACTAAATTAGCGCTTTCTTAGGTATTTGTAGCAACACCAGACGCGAAATGAAAATTACAATAATTATGGTGACTGAAAATGTATTACGCGATAAATACAATAGGTCTTGATGAGCGCTAAACGAAACCGATTCGCGAAGTGGCTTGGGAGGCTGAGGATCTGACCGTTGAGCGTGCGAGCAAGCCGGAAGAGGAGCATGTATGGAGCCCTTGACGCTCATAGGCCGATAAACATGCAGACAAACCAACCCGGTTGCATACATCAAGCAGACGGCAGGCAAAGATCACTAAGGTCCTTTGTACAATGTGAGTTAAGATTTTGGTAAAGATTTTACACATAATATGGTGGGTAGACCGGGGGTATCTCCAGCTAACTACATGCATATTTTCAAAGACGTGACATTTAATTAGAAAATTAATAAAAAATTTAAAAACTGTGTTGAACGAGCAACCGAATACCCAAAATAATGGGGTTGTAACGTTTTATACACTATTTTCTACTCCATAATTCTGATTATGATTCACACGTTTCACTTGCCTCAACTTCTCATGTAC
>LUCH01018883.1:0-10993 GCA_013368495.1 Paragonimus heterotremus | reverse complement strand
GTAACCAGTCGTAGCCCAGTTAAGTCTCTTGTACATCGTCATATCTACCGAGCTACTTATAAGTTTTACCAGCTACTTCGGTACGTCAGTACCAACGTCAGTACAATGATTGTACAAGTCTCTGTCGGATAAGTTCTCCTCGGCCGAAAAATGTTTCTATCGTGTATAACTATGAAATGCCTAACTAAACTTATGGACTTAGTTATCTATGCAGTAGAATCATTCAGCATTAAACTTTTAGATTTTAATAATCAATAAAAGTAATAGAAAATGTACAGACACCGAAGGTTATCACAATCCAGATGTAATGTTACACAAGGGGGTATCTGTTAGGAAGTTAGTTACAAAAATGTAGTGAAGTTAAAAACATTCTACTGGACCTTTAAAAACAGATGACTAGTTGGTGTACACTGGTTTCGCTTGTTATTTCTTCCCTTGTAATTACTCGCCCCCTATTCGTTTACACTACCTCAAGCTAGTCTCCTTTAACTAACGAAACACGCTCTGTTCGTTCGAATATCTAAAGCCTAGAAAGCAACTGTCAAATGATTTTGGTGTACCATATTAAGTGGAATACTCTGTGAGTATTCTTCTTTTAACAAAGACTTTTGGAGCCAACTATGTGCAGGTATTTCCGGGCTGTCTACCATGCTGTGAAAAGTACGGGGTGCTTTGTACACTGTATTCCCTAACACTCAAACTCAACTATTTATTTTACATAATGCAACCGTCAGCCTTGTTGGCTACAGAGTCTCTTTAAATTCTTCTAATGCACTCCATCGTGTTGCTATTGAGTTATCCATCTCACCCACTTGTGTGACCTTGTCCTCACTAACAGCCTGTCAGCATGGTCTCTTACTGGTGGTGGCGGTAGTGGTGAGAAATACAAAGGGTAGATCAGTCAGCCGAGTACCAATCGAGACATATTTTGATAGACATGACGGTCACGTATCACCATACACAAGTCTGTACAAGGTGCATTCACATTCTTTGCGCGTCTGTTGCCTTTTCTTCATATCACTCCGTGAAGTTCAAATCACGTGATAGTCACCGGACTTGTCACGCTAGTGGTGAGATGTATGAGTGAAGTTCGAACAGTATCTGACGTGCCAAAATTTGGTTTACTAAGAAACTGTTCGGCCTGAGTGGTCACATTCGAAACTTGTTGGAGAACTGTCTAGATTCACATGATGACTGTCCCCATTTTACTAAACCCGTGAATGTTGGCACTGGTGTGAACAACTGACAAGGAATTGCTTCGGTGAGTAGCAAGTAACAAGTCACAAAAACACATCTGGTCAAACGATACTCGAAAATGTTTTGATAGGTCAACTAATGTGAATTGCTTCTACCTTATTTGTTGGGCTGACTCACTTCACCTCAAGTCCAGCTAACGTTGATCACTATAGTGAAAGCGAAAACGATCAGTTCTTAAGGACAGCAATCTAAACCTGGGGTAAGCTGTACCTGTCTTAATGCTCGAAGGAATAGAAACCCACTCAACTTCGATCAGTTGCTGACCGTGCTAGCATGTTTGGTTGACTGGTTTGGACTCTAGTAACCTAGAGGTCAAGATAAAGGCAAATGTCATACTATTTCGTTGTGTTTTAAGAGGACATCTCAAAAAATAGCCGTTCGCAATTGGCTTCTACAAATACATTTGTGACCAACCTAAGCATGTCATGCTGGGATGGTGATATTAATATGATCAAAGGTATATCCAGTGTTCGTTAGTGTGCAGAACTCTACAAATAATATGACATACGCATGTTAGATGATTAATTAAAGTAGTGGTAGTTTAGTCGAGAACTGTAAAGTTGAATGATAAACATCAAAAAAGTGAAGTCTGAAATTAACTATGGGCGAATTGCTTTCATTTCCAGATTAGATGGGCTACATGTCAATCGTAACCGTTCAACTTGGTAGACTGTTAGTAGTACTTCACGATGTTTGGTCTCAAACAGATCTCTTCTTCGATTTGGCAAGTAATCTAAACAGCGATCGAACTGATAGCCCTTCGCCTAACGAGCTTCTATCCATATGGCTCCTAACGATTATTGTTGCATTTGCAGAAACAAATAGCACCAGTACAAAGCTTTTCAAATACTTTTCACACGTTCACACACAGATCAAGAAATCACATAACATGGTTGATGTGAATGGACTAAGAGGTAACTAAATGTAAGTTACGTTGTTCACGAGATGGTTTTGTCTTTTTATCATTCGTGTGATCATAAATACTGTGCGATAAAAAAAATCAGGGGACTCCCTTTTTCGGATCACAACCACAAGTCAATTTCTATGTACTATTATTCGGATGCCTTGTCCTGTATCATTTGTAACTCAATCACAAACACTAATTAAACATAAATAAAACTTAACTTGTGAGCTTCAACTTTCGCGACCGTGATCAACATCCAAAAAGACCACTTGAATATCCTTCTGTTAGTTCACTACTACAGTAATACTGTGCTGGAATCTCGCTACAGTTGTGTATAAACCTTCGTGATATATTAAACTCAAGCCTATGTTCTGGTGAGACAGGCGTGTCAGAAACTACCGCATAGAAGATTCATCATCTCTATGTATCCGGTTGCATTCGATCACAAGCGGTATGTTTCATATTCAGTAGTCATTCTGAAATCAAACATGCCTTAATCAGTAAATACAGAAGAATGTCTTATTGGGAAGTATAGATCACGTTATGAAACTGTTCTCTAATTAGGCTCCTAGTTCCTTTGCATTTTTGTTTCACCATTTGTCTCTGGGCTAACATGTAATTGGTTTCCAAAATTTTATAGTGGCAAGCTTAAGGCACTTTAGTATACAAATTTGTCTGCCGAATACTTGAGGGAATAAGTAACTAATAATAATAAACAATAAATAAAGTAATAATTAATATATAATATATAATATGTGTATATATAAGCAACTGATTCCACCAATCACCGACAGTGTGACGAACGACTGTTCAGACATATTCAGATTTCATCGGCATTATGCATTCTGAGGAATAAAGCTAAAAATATGAGTAAACTTCCGGAGGGTGAACAAACAGACGAGGGGTTTACAGGCACGGTACTTGCGGCAAAGTATACGAATTATTATCCCTAGCTACTGCGCTGAAATAACTCACTCATTTCTGAAAATGACCTGAACGTTGGCAAGCATCTACTAAAGTCCAAGAGTAGCCTGTACGGAAGATTTCACAATGAGCTAGCTCTAAAATAGCCCCATTTGTTGACGAACGAACAAAGTCTTCCAAAGTTTTTTGGGGCCCTGGTGAATGGTGTGTAGGTTTGCAAACTAATCACTATTTTCTGATCAGCAACAACTAAGGAGATGTAACATTATTTTTATCAGTGCGTTTCTATCTCATTTGTTGGGAAGATATTTCACTTCCACAGCTATTTTTCATTCAATGTCTATTGCAAATCGTGCAGTCTGTGGACGTGCCTGCTTCAACCAATGTGCCACATTTGGAGTTCGGATGATCAACTTGAGATTAGGTTCTGTCAGTTTGTTTATGAAAGGTTATTGCACTCCCTTAGAAGTTTACTCTTTACCAATGAGCTTTGAGAGCATTGGTTGGTTTCAAATAAACAATAGTAGAATTTAGTCACATTTTTCACTGCCGGACAGACCTTCAAGCCGTCCTTCTTCCAAAAGAATTACTAAACTCGAGTTTGGCTCTTATCATTTGTCAACAGTGTGTTCTGCTGAGACGACTGGACAATTCGTGTACCACTCACCATCAAGTATTATTGCAGCCTTGTATCTCATAATTCGGTCATGCTGGGTCAGTGCATGTTTAGCCTGGTACAACTTCTCCAACATTTCGAGCATTGACCCTAAAATCCTAGAAACTACAAGCCTGTGTGTATATTAAAATTAACGTCTAAAAGTATACTACTGTATATTGTGTTTTGGTCACTGCCCTGAATAACAAGTTCAATTTAGCTGTCTTCCTGCTTTCCATGTACATTATTTGCGATTTCCAGTCAAACAAACTAAGGAACAGGTTAGTGTGCTCTGAGTTAATCCTTATTAATTAATAATACACTTATGACTTTACGACTCAGAAGTAATATAACGAATTTATTAAGTTGACAGGAACCCGAGTTTGACATTACGGTGGTGACATTTGGGGTGGATTTAAGAAATCGTCAGGAATCACACGTCACTATTTCATATACACCCTACTATGTGATCTAAGAACCTGTGCAATTCAAGTTATCACCAGAGATGTGATTGACAGCTGATTCGTCTTATTTCATTCTTGCTATTGCCAAACACTTTGAGGAAGCATACCGATGATCAGTGTGGAAATGTCAATATGATAGACCGAATAATCGTCAGTTAGACCGCTAGTCCAACTGGATTGTAGAAAGACAAGTGATAGTAATCCCTTTGACTTTTGTACTTTCACTTTTATAGGGCAAAACGAACGAATATTTTTCATCAGGAGTTGGTAACAAATTTGATTACACAACTCAAGTTGAGGTTCCATCAGTGGGTCAAACATCAGCAGAAAGCCTTCTAACTAGAAGGTTCCAAACAATCAAGTTAGCGAGCTTCGTCCTTAAAGTGTATTGAGGGGTTGAGCTAAAATTTTCGAAATGATTTCTCTCGGACATCAGCTTTTGCTTCTTGCATTGTAATCGGTGCGTGACGAGCGACCAGTTTGCATCTCGTCAGCCCAACGGCGGTGACAGCTTTGAGAAGGCGTTAAGAACCTTATCAGTCACTGGCTAAGCTCTTGTAAACATACCAACGCCAAACGCATTCGTTGATTGGTTAACACTTTGCCAGCGAACGCGTTGGTCTACGTGCTTAACCTCTTATCAGTTTCGGTCTTAAAGATGTCTACCGCCTGGTTTCTAACCCGTCGTTCAGTTGGTTCACTGTGCACAACGACGGTAAGAGTTTAAACTGAATTCTCGTCCTAATGTCTGTCAATCGGATCTCGCTACCAGCAACAAGCCTGTAGAGCAACCAAAGAAATCGCATAAATTTGACCACCCTAATAAGTTCGCTCGACAATCATAGAGGTCCTACCCATTTGGAGTCGTCATCATCAGCCTGTCGAAAATAAACCATCTCGCACCAGACCCCAGACCCTCAATTAATCCCGAGAGTAACTTGCAGAGAGATGCCTATCTTTTTGACCACACCCTTCACGCGATATCTACAAGATAATTTCCGTTACCTATAGATTTATACTTAGCGTTGTCTCTCTCAATTTTGTTAGCATTCGTGCAACTGATTGTAAGAAATCTAAGTAATCTCGTGTGCTAATTTTTCGTGGTGTATCTGTGGTGAACTGATTACTACAGTATAGTGGCCACTTAGCCGATTATGCTTTCAAGGTGTGAGGTCTGTAAAAAGAAGTTTCGCAAAAGCGGTAGGATCCTAACTTTTCTTATATGTAAGCTTCCAGATCACTCAATCGGTAGGCTGGTTCCGTTTTTTGTTCTCCAAAACCTTAAAAGAGAACCCAGTTGAAAATCTACTGTAGGTTTCCTCAACCTGTATGGATGCCGTGACCTCAGAAGAGAGTCAAAGTGTGTCACAGAGCATGTTACTCAATAAGTGCCACGCCTGTCGCCTTGCCGAAGGTACACCGCACATTCCATCCTGCTTTACTGAACCTGTGAACATAACTCCCAGTAAGAAGGAAAGAGCTGCAAGATCAATCAAAGCGAATGGGTGACTTTCGCTTCAACAGCTAGTTGATTTTATCTATGTTGATAACACGAACCGTAGCCCCTCCTAGCTTTTGTGGCACTATCTAGTAAGCCTGCTGATTCTGCTGCTCATTTTGCTAACAAAAATAATAACTCTTCTTCTGTTAACGATTGTCAACCAAGTAAATGTTCGCGACCAAATTACTCAAGATTTGGTACACTCATACAAATACTGTTGACCCACCTAATCAGAGTGGATGAAAGAAAATTTGAACAAATCCGGCCAATTCAAGTTGACAGACAGTATAAAGAAAACACCGTAGATACGGGCACTAGCATGCCCAGGATAATACAGCCGAACTCGCTCACAGTTGTGTGTTTGTCTGTAATTGTGCTCATTCTGCCTGAGATTAGTTCAGTATTGCCAGCAGATTGGGAAGAGCACGGCTGGGACCAGTTTTATAATTTTCTAAACCGTTGGGTTTTCCTTATATCCACCCACAGCGACTTCAGAGACTACGAAGTAGCTCTGACTCTAAGTACGCTCTCATGTCGCGTTCAATGCGGGTTACTTTTCATGCCGTAGCTGACTGTAAGAAGTTACTGGCGCTGCAGCAAGTCAGTCACAGCAGACTTGAAGACTCAGTTAAGATACGTCCTGATCGAGAAAAATATACATGCCTGCAGTCGTTGTCTGCGGCCCAAGCAGTTGATGAAGGTAAGCGCGGAAGCATTTTATTATACACAGTGTGTCTGCCGCTGAAAGCATTTCACGATCTAGATCAGTGACGATTCCTAATGTCACTTATCGGTCCGCCTGGTCTAACAGTTTTTGACGTAAATTGTCTGCCCAAGCCCGAGTATTTATCTTCGACAAGTGTTCCTTGAATTCTGAGATTAACTTCCTTAACCGAAGAAATGACTAAGTAGGTGTACACGGCTTGGTCCACAGCCCTCACAGTTGCTTACTGGAATCAGATAATAGTCTGACAGATCAAGAAACATCAGGTCAGAGTGGAAACATTTAGATATTTTCCAGCTGCGATCAATTGTGGGTGATGTTCAACTTGACATTTATATACTACCACAAAACCCAGTACTGTTTCTCCTAATACTACCCCCAGACGACCCTCATGCAGATGCCAAATTCATCGCGGGAGTTCAGAGAAACCCGATCCACCGTAGTTCCAATACAGGATGACAGCCTAAAAATACACCACAACATACCGACGTAGCCCTACTCACTCGATGAACTTTCTCGAGTAGATTGACTTGTTATACACACTGTAGTCAGTGGAAATGCTTCCTGATACTGTTTGTACACCAATACAGCTTCACTATCTAATAAAATAGACAAGCTTTGTAAAGTATGTTCCAGGCAAAACGCATTTATGTTAGGCATCACGGTGACCTGGTATAAGGAAGAAGTGCGAGATGGCAAATTATCTGTCCTCAGCATGACAGTGTTTGGTACTTATGTGAAAGTCAGTAAATAAGATGGTGTATCTGTTTATTTGGGATCACACATGAGGATCTCAAGTATTCATGACGGCCTGCTACTAAATCTCTCGGACTCCGTTTGACAAGTGGTAAACGACACTCTAAACTTCACTTGTTTGGTTGATATGATTTAAAGATGGACTTCTGCGAACAGGGATACCGACTCGGCCTTGCACAACGCTCCGTGTAGGATACCCTCTTTCGATTACGCTCAAACGTTGATAATGGGACGTTTTAATTATTCGGGGCTATACTTCAAGAATCATTTAGTCAATAATTCCCCTGCTGAAAGATGAACTATTTCAGCTCGTCTGAGACCATGCGGGGTAACGGGTGAATCAGGCGCCGTCTTGTCTTGAATACACTCCTACCAACGAGGATGACATGGAAAACGAGCTAAATATCACAATTCCACTTGGTCGCAGTTATAAGATAATTAAATCCAACTTCTAATACGGGACAAAACAATATACTCCCTAAAATACGGATATAAAGGCCTATCACAAGGCAAACTTTACACAGGTAACGATAGCTTAGCAAGGTTGAATAGTATGACCCCTTCACTACACTCAACCCAGATGGTCACTGGCAGCTAATCGGTGAGAAAATTTCCGGTGCCGCTAACAACCATGTTCCAGTAATATGCCCCGACCTAGTAGAATGCCTAGACGTCTACGGAGTACGACCAAACGTTTGATTACATTGAAAAGTTCAGTCTGGAAGAGATATCATCTAGAACTAACTGAACTTACGTTTGTTGTGTCATGTGGCGCAACCGTACCACGACTGCTATCAGACAGAACACATTTTGCTATCAGCGCGGTCTTGCTGAAAAACTGGGGATCGGTCTTAAGATTTCCTACAGTGGAGTTGCCTTATATAGGAGAAATAAGGTTGGCATTTCCCAAGTGCAAACCTCCGGTGGATTTACCAGTACAAATGTTGAGTCGGCCAATACCCTGGGTAAACAGTAAGTGTAAATAGCTGCATAGCTGCGTAGCTTCTGAGTCTGCGGACGACAACTTGACCGAATCGCCTCAAATTTCATTGCCACAAGTCAGAGTTAAGTTACAGAACGGATTAAGATACAAATCACACGGCCCAGACTTGATATTACTATTGTCTTGAAAAGTTGCATCATAGAATTAGCAGAACTGACTACGAAACTTTCAGTTACTTCTTGTCAACTGGCCGTTCATCAAAACCTCGAAAACAGTTCACAATCTCATTTATCTTCAAAGTGGGTGCAGAGATGTTTAGGCAAACTATCGACCAGTGGCGTTGCTTTCAGTGGTCTCTAAATTGGGGAAGACCTCAATGGCTATCTCCGGGTTAGGTTAGAAGATCTCCTACTCCACCTAAAAGCAACATAGCATTCTTAAGGGATACTCATGCGTCACGAATCTGCTGACGAAGGTTGCAGACAAAGGATTGAACATAGACATGTTTTATTCAGACTTAGCTAAAGCCTTTAACAGTATTGATCATTCCACTCTGCTGGGGAAACTGAATAGTTGTGATACTAATGAGCGCTTATTCACCTGGATAGAGGATTATCTGGCTGAATGTAGGTTCCAAACCAAAGTAGATGTGCGGTTGTCAGAGTGGTTCCCAGTCAACAGCGGCGTTCCGCAAGGATCAATCTTAGGATCCCTGTTATTCATTCTTTTCGTTCTTGAACTACCCAGTCTGGTCAAACCACCGACGTTACTCTACACCGAGGATACAAAGCTCTGGCGAGTTCTAGAGTACCCGGAAGACGTAGAAACTCTACAATGTGATTTCGGCTGCCTAAGTCGGTAGCCCACAGAAAATAACTCACCGTTCAATGTCAGCAAGTTTGAAGTCATGCAGGTTCAGTATCAAAATCATATGTACTATTACCTGGGTAAAACAAACCGACTTGTGCCGGCCTGCGAATGAGAATTAGAGACCACAGCACGCACTACGTACTAGCTACGCCAGTTCCAGCATGAATGGTGGAAACAACATGTCTTGATCGATGTTAAGAGGTATACCGACAATTGTAATGTGCCGGTCACGAAGTACGTCACAAGCATTGAGATTGGAATATCGGTTTTTCGGCTAATTTTTGAGTCAAAAATAATTTACAATCAACGAAATACTGATGGACATTCAGAATCAGAATCGTGCGTTTGGCTTTATCCAAGGCTTTGGAGAGATTGAGGAAAATATTGTCCAGCGGATTACCCCCATATTATATTTTATGTCTTTTTCCTGGGATTCAATTAGGTTGCGTGGACAGTGGAAAGCTATTTTGATCATCAATCGTTAACTCAGGATACACAAGGAAGGCCATCAACTGGTCACCAACTGGTTGACAAGTTTATTGAGTTAACCCACCTTGAACAAAACTAGAACAAGCGTACAGGTTGCACTATTTAAATTCACTCTAATTTAAACAGATGAAAGTTTGAGGTTCATCCAAAATTTTGAGTCCACTTTTACTAGCGTTTGCCGAAAACTCTCTCGCATTCTCTCCTATTTTTTGTTTTGTCTAGTTTTTAATAAAATTGAAGGTTTAATTTTTAAGAAAAAAATAAATAGATGGATATGTTGTAAGAGGTCTCATCAATGAGGCAATTGGTATCTCCAAAGTGAAACGCGATGGTATGGTAAAACAATTTGATTAACTTGATTGGCAGCTCAGGATGAAAATGTCAATGACATTTGCTTGATTCTACTCAATGCGATGCCGTTGTTTACAAAGCCGACAACACTAAAACCATTATTTCCCATTTGTACAAGAAAAGTGTCATCATAAATAAAAGTGACTTCAAAACACTTCACAGAACATAGAGTGCTATGACTTACTTTAGTACAGTCGAGCTAGCAGACAATTGCTTCATATCACTATACCAGGAAAGAGCTCACCAGTACTAACATGTAGTTTTGCTTAGGTCAAGTCTTTCACGTGTATTAGATAATTCTGGTCAGTAGTAGCCAACTCTTGATAGATATCTCAACGGATGAGAAGCAGTGCAGGACTCGGACCAGCATACGTCCTTGAATCAAAGTAAATAAAATGATAACCATAATTTTTTGGATGGTTTGTTGGTTTGGCATAGATGTTGTATTGCCAGTAAAAAGCTATCAATAAACCACTTTAGTAACTGCTCTCAGACTGTTTCGAACCTATAGAACCATGAAATTTTCCCATGGTTTAATTCATCAAATTAGTTTTCCCAGCAACGATGGAACGATTACTTTGTGGATAAAAAGGTTTCACATTTACCGAGAGATCGACGGAAATCTTCGGACTCAAATGAGTTACGTAATCAACCTCAATTTCTCCGTAATACTACAATACCTTACCACAGGACTTTCAAATTGCCTAAAGCTTTTCTCAGTCGTTCTGGCTTTTCATCCAGTCGTATCCTTTTAGTTTGGGTTCATAAATTCTATTACGTTAGAGTTTTACCCGCAAAACATTGCTTTGTTATATGCAGCTTTTTATAGTCTTCGGAGTGACGTTGTCGTTCGTTCTGTTGGGTGAAGCATCGTTTCTGTATTTTAAACATAAAAAGTATACCAAGAAATAGATCGCCGAAACAAGTGACATCGGGTGGAGGCAACAAGAAGCAATGACGTTACCTTTGCACATTGTATTGATGACAGTAGATGAATGCGAACTCATATTGTCCTTTACAATATTTAAACAGCCCCAGTAATCTAAAATATCGCCTAGCGGATTTAATGAGATCGGAGATTTCGACCTGTCTAGGAAGTCCTAATCGCGGGGTTATCGATTGGAGTTAACAGACAGTAACTGTGTCTCCATTTCG
>LUCH01018882.1:0-11030 GCA_013368495.1 Paragonimus heterotremus | reverse complement strand
GACATTATGGTAAAGTATTCCTTTTTTAATAAATAGTGATCGGAACTTTTAAAAGCAATCAATAATAACCGAAGGGAGCAAATAGTCAGCTAATTTGAACAGGTATTTGATATGAACGTAAACTATACTTGCACGCAATAATAACTGGCCTTTTTCGAAACACGCGCGAAACGCTTAATGTCCATCCCAAAACTTTGTGTATTATCTGATGACCTTTTTGAATGTGGTCCGGAGGACATTTAGCCATCCGCAGCATAAAACGTATGTACCCGTGCCTGTTGTCAGGCTGTCGTTGAAAACGGCTTGATTTAAACAGTTTAGTGTTTTTCCTCCGTTTATCCACACTCTATTTAGCATTTGGTTCATCGAATACTCACGAAATCGCTGAAAATTCAACCTTTTACTACACATGTGGGTTGTTGTGCGCGCAATATCCGGAATGCTGGAAAGTATGATATTGAAGCTCATAACAAATTCGGCAGAATAACCTTATATAGATTTGTATTTGGAAAACAGAATAACTCACAGGATCATCGGTCACATAAACACTTTTCCCAAATACTATATACATACTCCCATCCACACTAACCTTTTCGCCCTGTTAAGCCCTTGAGTTGTAATTAATGACAGTCAGCACTGACCGTTCACTTGACTGGTATAGAAAATCTCTTCACAGAAAACTGCGGGGAAAAGTACTCCTTGCTTTTACTTTACATAATCGCATTAAAATTTCGATTCACCTCGTGAGCAGCCTTCCTTGCCTCAAACCCTCCATGTTAACCACTTAAGCACCTTTGTGTGTTGTGGAGTATGAACCTCAACTCGAATATAGACCATACAAAGCGAACTGATATCAAATCCCCCTACGCGGTTTTGAGTATCACGTGATACCAATGTAGCACATTGCCTGTCGAAACATGCTGGTGTTTAGAGGCTCCGGGCGGACAATGAGTAGAACGTTGAAAATAAAAACCCAACTAGTTAATAATGACAAAAGTAAAAGTTAGTTAGTTCCATATCGACAAACTGGTCATTATTTCCATAGAAATTGGTGACATTTGTTTAAGCGCACTCAAAAGTTCGGACATTTTCTTATGGCTGCGAAGTAGCGATTCTTGAAGTAGGTGCAAAGAAGGTTGGGGGTTCTGTTCACAGTTCACAGTATAGATAGGATTAACCTACTGCAAACATTGTGGTGTGAAACGTAGGAAGAGCAACTTCAGATCGTTGTTTTGTTTCCGCTCTCTTTAGAGAATTTAAAGAGATATGGGATTACGAATACATCCCTAAAACGAATTATTACGGTTCATGTTTGAATTTTAAACAGTGTCAGAATGGCGCATTCGGGTCACATGATATCAACTAGCAAATATCTGTAGTAATATTGAAATGTTTAGAAGAAATACCGTGACTGATATGATTCACTCTTACTGCATTTCATTTATTTACCGAGGAATGCCATTTTATCGTCATCCTCGTAACGTTTCCATGTTAATACTACTTTGTTATATCCATTATCTGTTACTAGTTTCACTGGAGGCTGTGGAAGAAATCGGGTTGCCGGTAATTAGGATTTAAATGTTATGGTGCCCCAGTCTGACTCCGGAATATTTGAACGATTTATTTCCAAATTTGCTCAGCTAATGCAGCCCTTGACAGACTTGCTCCGCGGCCTTGTCAACGGAGACGCAGAGTTACCAGTGACCGCTACCGAATCGTTCGATATAACTAAAGATACGTTAGCTACTGTCGTCATGTCGGGTCCCTTTAACTCAGCCGCGGAAAACAGTGTAGCTGTTGACACGTCAGACACCGCGGTCGATGCCGTGCTTCAAAAGTTCGTCGATGGACTCTGGAAACCGCTCGCTTTCTTTTCCAGACATTTAATTTCCGCTGAAGCGAAGTATAGCATGTTCGGTCGTGAATAACTAGCAAACCGTTCTGCCGTTCCTCATTTCCGGAATGTTCTCGAGGGAGACCAGTTTGTGATTTTCACTGACCACAAACCGTTAGCTTTTGCCTTTTGCAGTGGGTCCGATAGGTATTCGCCCCGCAAATTTCGACATTCAAACTTCTTATCTCAATGCACGTCAGATATGCGGCACGTTTCCAGCAGCGATAACGTTGTGGCTGATGCTTCACCCCGAGTGTCGGCACTAGTTGGTCACGACCCAGTCAACCACTATGGCCAACGCACAACGTTCGGAAACCGATTTCCGCGCTTCCTGCCAACAAACTGCTCTATGTCTGACAGATCAGCCTTTGCCTGCATCTACGAGCACGATTCTATTCGATAACTCCGCTGGATATCCGCGTTCAGTGGTTCCTTACAGTATCTTACGACATGCGTACGACACACCATACAACGTCGCCCATCCTGGCATAAAGGCTAGGACTAAGTTCATTTCCGGCGGGTAGGTTTGGCCCGGTATGCGAAATAACGCCAGAAACTGGGCGCGCGCTGGTTTAGCTTGTCAGCAAGCTAAATTTCATCGTCACGTATTAGCCCTAGTGGCCGAAATCAGAATATTAATATTAATAATAAAAATAATAATAATAATAAATTTCCCAACGCACTCGAGAGAAACGCTCTCGCATGTGTACCATCATAACAGATACTTACACGTTAGGCCCACGAAGGTCGCGCGACGTTTTGCCCTTTGGGTAGTCATCTTTCAGTTTGATGTTGGTAACCCATTGATCGCAAAATACTATAACGGTTGCTCGCCAATATTATATACTTCATTGAACAAACACCAAAATATTAGTATCACGTGAAGTTTTCGCCAAAGAAAAATTACATATACATCGGTCATCGTATTGCATGTGACCACTCCGCATTTTCCCGTTTAGCACACAAGATTACGTTCTTTTTCTTACTCCCACAAACATCCGCCATGCGAGGGAAATGTCCGCGATGAACGAACACCAGAAACCCAGTATTGACCGGACGATTTGCGAGATTTTTAACTTTTGGACGTTTTCAAACACTCGACGGAATCTTGCGCTAAAGCCTGTCTAACGGTTCGCCAGATTTTGGAACTTGTCGCCTCCCTCCTCTGGGCCGATTTACTTCAACATTTTTCCAACGCTGGCTACATCGAGCAATGGCAAAATCCACGAAGGATGCATTTGCATGTATTCCCAGGTGTGACCTGGAAATGTTCGAACGGTCAGCTCCACACAACCCTGTAAAATGAAAATTGATGTAACATCTCATCTTTTGGATCGAATTTGTGGAACAAACGACCCATCTTCTTCTCTGTTGGGTGCGCCGAACATTTGTGAAATGCAACCCTTTACTCTCTGACCGAACCTCCTTTTGCCGACAACTTCCACGCTTGTTTCATTGTGTAACTATTTGTTGCTTTCTACAGCCTGTAACTATTTGCAACGATCGCGCACATCCGAGCATGCCCTTCGCGGATGCGTTAAGAATTATACATCGTTTTTACTGCTGTAACCTGAAGCTGATGGCAGCCATCCGGGCAATATCGGGTCATTAGCGCGATTTCTCTAGTTTCCACTATAGAAGCTGTTTACAGCTTCCTTGAAGGAGGGGAAATCTCTGATGAGTGGCCCGTAGCCATTTCCGTCGCTATTCATAAAATAATAATAATAATAATAGTATATTTCTCAACGCAGTTGTGTGAAACACGCTCGGACGTGCACGATAATATCAGATAATTACATGCGATACAAAGCAACAAATGGATATATAACGAGATAAACATGAAATTTGTCTTCAAAAAAGACATAAACAAAGGGAAAATAGTCGCCGTTTACAACATTTGATGTACACATCAGGAAAGTTCATGTTCAAGTTTAGGTTCAATTTGCACAGGACAAAATGGCTGTTGCCAGTCAAGCGTAATTGCACCGGAATGCCAGAGAACAGCACCCAGAGCTGCGACTGTCCCACTTGAAGCGTGAATGACAGGTATTTCAGATGCCGTTTTTTGATTTCAAGGCTGTTTTCGTTGTTTGGTGATCTATGTGGGGAAGAAGAATGAGGGAAGGGGGAGAATGAAAGAAAAATAATTTCACTCCCCAAAGGCTGTTTAAATACACGATAATTGGCTTAAGTTTTCTTCCCACTGCAAGGGACTCCAACCATGATAGACAAGACCGACAGGTAGTGGTATACTGCATGCAGAATGCGTCCGCGAACCCTCCAGTTACATCTCCAACTCCAAACCCTCTCGAACGGCATTACCGAAATAGCACACTTCCGTAGGCATGCAGTCGAATACCTATTTGGCCCTAAACTTCCCCTAACTGTGCAAGCATTCTACCAACTGGGGAAGCCTTGTCTAAACAGCAAGTAATTCTATATAGCAAGTAACTCTGTCAACCCGTTATCCCATAACAAAAACTTGTAAACAAAAAAAGCACTAAAGAAGAACTGGTCACACTGTCATAGACGGACTTCCATAAGCCTGATTCTATCTCTGGCACAAACCAATATCCACCAATTATACTCAATTTTACTTTGCGTCCCCTTTTGTTTTCACGACGGCACCTAGTTGGGGTTTTATCTTTCGATGCCGTGTGTGGCGTTCCTGTGACTAAATAAATTATTTTGGGTCACGTTGGTTTGACCTGTTTGTCACACCAGTAGACAGCCTGGGACTCAGGAGTGAGGTGGAGAGTGGCTAACGAGAAGAAAACTGCTTCAGACCAAAACCCCTGAATAATAGGCGGTGTGGGGCTGAGTATGATTGCTCCAGTTGCTACTCGTGGTATCACCGCTCCTGGTCTGCAGGCAACGAAGTTTAAACGCTTTAGCAGTTTGGTCTCTGATTGGAGGTTCCCAATTTGTGCTGAGCAGACATCCCAACCACATGAAGACACCGCGGTATGTAAGACCGGAAAAGGGGGAAGTGCTAATGGACTTGAAAGGTTCACAGGTTGATAGGTCACCATTTTGGGAAATACCTCATTACCGTCGCCCAGAAAACACTGGGGTGATACCATCTGACCAACCTCCATTCTGAACATGAAAATTCTATGCTCCTCACACCATACACTACAATGGAAGGCTTGACCGTACACGTCTGTGTTACATTACCTACCCGGCAACTCTGTCACCGATGTAACCTGAAACACTAACTCCAACATGAAAACGAGCCCTTACGCCGCCACATCCATGTATGCTACCACTACCTGTCAAGTCTTGCCCGCTATGCTGAAGAATATCTGGGAAGATCTCCTGCCACACTTTATCCAGCCGCATTTTCAATGAGATCACACTATCGCTATATACTGCTTCATCTGGGAGCCCGTTCCACATATTCACTATCCGGTTGCTGAATAAGTTTGCTCGTACGTCTAAACGAGCCCTGCTTTTCTTCAGTCTGAGACTGTGACCTCCGGTGTTGGCTTCTTGACCCATTTGTGCAAACAAGTCTGCGGACTTTACACCACTTATGCCTTCCGGTATTCTAAAGGTCTGGATAAGATCACCTCTCACTCTGCTCCTTTCCATGGAATACAAGCTGAGCTCATTTAAACGGTCATAATAAGATTTACCCTTGACTCCTATAATCCTTCGGGTTGCGAGTAGTTCGTCTGTTCCATAGATTCAGCTCAAAAATGATTTGTTACATTATTTTATCTTTTACAAGGTTGGGTAAAGACGACGTTCTAAATATTTCAAGGTCACGATGGGAGGTACGTGCAGACGCATCTTCCAGGGATTTCGCCGTTATTCGATGCAAATTAAGTCGGAAAAATGATGAAATACTTCAGTTTTGGTGAGAGAAGACAGGAAGTTCTGAAATATGACGAAGAATTGAGCAGACCTCAGAGTAGGACCTCGTCGGTAGCTCGGAAACGTCAAAAGTTGAAAGCCTTGCGAATCGCCTGATTACTACGAGGTTTTTCAGTGCCCATTCATCGCAAAAAGTTTCCTTGCACAGCGGATGCTCTTGAGATTAAGAGAAAGAACGCAATGTCGTGTTAAATTTTTGAGCGTGAAGTAATCACATGTAATATGAAGATTAATGTAAATGTTATATTTTTTGACAAAAGCTTTATGCGATATTGATATTGTTGTTTCTTCAATCAAGTGAATAATGTTGGCAAGTAATTGTAATATTCCACAATAATTGGGTAACCAGCAGCCACTTCTAGAGTGATTATCACGTAATATTCAAAGCTGCGTACAAAGTTTTGACGTCAGTTTGTTTATGGGGCCAAGGTTTAAGCTAGAATCTATTTTTCGTAGCCCACAACAGTTATTGGTGGCTAACGGAAAGAATTTCGAGGCAAGTGGACGACACACGATATGAATTGAAGTTTCAATGGGTTTGTTATTTAATTTCGACGTCAGTTTGTTTATTAGGCCAACGTTTAAGCTAGAATCTATATTTCATAGCACGCAACAGTTACCAATGGTTAATGGGGAGGGTTTGAGGCAGGCGAGGTAACGCGCAATGTGAATTTAGGGTCACGATGAGATTATATAAGATAAACGAGAAAGTATTTTTTCCACAGTTTTCTGTGGAAGATTTTTGTGTGTCGGCCAAGTTAACCGCCAACACCGTTTACCATTAATTATAGACTGATGGTCTACCAGGGTGAACAGGTTATTACGAATGGACCTACATATATTATGTGGAAGAAATGTGTGTGTGAGATATAGTCCTGTTTTTTGTTTTTTTATTCTCAGCACAACTCTTTATAGGTGACGCGCAAGAATAAAACGACACGGTTTCGTGAGTGCATAATGAACTAAATGCTAGATGGGGTGGGAATACATAGTGGATAAGTAGTAAACAGTTTCCGGTAAGCTGTTTTTAGTGGAAGCTTCATAGTAGGAACGGGTACGTACGCTATATGCCGCTGACGGCCAAATGTTCTCCGGACCATCCTAAAAATGTTCGTCCGAAGATACAAAAAGTTTGAAGATAGACATTATGTTTACTGATGTAAGGAAGCTGTCCAGACCCTTTTGAAAACGCCGAATGTTGTAACCGGCTTTGATTCCATTCGGAAGTCTATTGCAAATATAGAAATATTTTACAACACGCAGTTGGCTTGTATCTTTTTCCCAGCTAACAGGGTTAGCAAAGTGGAACCTCTCTTTCTTAGACTATGTGGGGATATGTGTTGGAAATCAACGGCGAACGTTGTGCTGATGGCGTTCGAGTGTATCAGTTTAAACAGAAGTGAAAGATTCCACCTAATCCTTCGTAACCAGGTTTGAAAAATCCCAAGTGTTTGACACCGTCCTCTATAGGTGAGTGAAGATGAATATTCTAATATGCATTCGGTAAATGATCGTTGGAGATTTTCTAAAGCATACCTAACGGATTTGCGTAGATGACAGTAGTTGAAAGAGCAATACTCAAGTTGAAGTCGAGCGCGCAATTTGTAAACAGCCAGCCTTGCATCCGGTGGGCCGAATGACTTTTTGATACAGCCTATTGCTGTTAAGTGAAAATGTCTGATTTGTTTGCTGAGAACGTTGTGAGCCACGTTTTGCACTATGTCTCCAATAATACTACGTTGTGTCGTCTGTTTTGTAGACACAAGACGAGGTTGGTGGGATGGCGGAAGGTGTGAACGATTTTGATATCGTCAGCAAACAAAGGGTTTGCCATATATAATAACATCTCACAAGTCCTTTATATACATGAGGAAGAGCAGTGGCTCCAGAATGCCTCCTTGAATTACCCCACTAGTCATTGGTTTTGGCGTTGAGCAGTGCTGTTCCATTTTGACAGTTTGGGTTTGGCCTTCAGAATAGGACGAAACCCAGCTGTACAAGGGGTCTTATATGCCAAGAGATGTTATTTTGATTAACAGGCGCTTATGGGGCACACGATCAAAAGCCTTCTTCATGTCTAGGAGTACGATAATGACTACATTTCCCGCATCGGCGGACATGAATATGTGGTTTAAGAATTCCAATTGACATGTCATGCAACAGCGCTTATTGAGGAATCCGTGCTGCGGAGGTTTATAAGGTTTTGTGACCTTAAGAATTCGACATTGGGGGCTTTCATTGTCCTTCCAAACATTTTCGAGCGGATTGGTGTGTGGTTATTTTTTGGTCGATAGGTATTAACTTCCTGCCTTGGACCACTTCTGCGGAGGGGCATTATGATTTGTGTGTCCAATGAAAGTTCACGGAGGACATCGAAGATGGAATATGCGATGGTCGCGATCGGTGGTGCATATTCGTCATGCCGGCGTCGGACAAAACCTGAAGCAAAAGTTGAAACGAAATCGGGTGAGTATCGGTACAACGACAAGTAACCTAGTCAATCAAATGATACAACAATAAACGAAAGTTTGAATAAATGACGTGGACAAAGCGCTCAAATTTGTGCGCTTCTAAAACATTTTTTGACGCATTTTTACAGTTGTTAGTACATACAACCCTACAGTCCTGCTGAAAGCTTCGGTCAATGTACTTTGCGTCCAGAACGAGTAGTGATTGATGGCGGAGGCGTATGTGTCGGGGGTCCCGGAATGGGATCATACGCGCTGTTGATGTGAGGGCTAGTGAGTGTAGGCTGGGAGGCGGGCGAGGAAGACCCAGACGGTGACGACGCTTCAGGGACGTCATAGTAATCCCGCTTGAAGATGTCGGTGAAGACGGTTTCCCGTTTGCCTAAGCGATCTGTTATGCACACCCGGCCCTTTCTTTGCAACACCTTGAAAGGTCCTCGTATAGACGTTCAGGAGGTCGATGCCCACCCACGAGTACGAAGACGTGTATATAATGACCATGCTTCACCATGCTTCACCACTCGTTCGTACCACTGTTGTTAACTTTTACACGGAATCAGGATGTACGCTGGGATGGAAACAAGGTGAACTGCTGAAAGAATGATGTAAAGGACACTTCCATCTGGAAGGACTGCGATATTTATAACGACAATTTTATAGTTCTGTAACATTCAAGCCGGCTGTTTCTTCTGTGATTGTCTGTTACACCTGGGGTCTATTTATGGAGCAACAAGGAGACACCGGGACACAGTGTTCTTCCAAAGTGGGGGTTCCAACAAGTCCTGTAAAAGGAAACAACAAGAAAACAAGCATGGGCAAAAGGCCCGGTAAGCCATGCACACAACTTGCAAGAACGATAACTAAGATGGCGCCTACAACACAGCAGCACGCCCCGCTACCAATCCCAATTCGACTCGTGCACGCCTGCTGGTTTCGGTCGCACAATACAGTTCGCAGGTGTGGTGCTTCAAGGCCAAAGCGAGTTAAAAACAGCCATTTAGGCGAGAAAAGAGATTTATGGAATTTTTTCATGAAATATTAAGACGCATATTGCGAGATAAATGTACATATCTTATGGAGTATAATAAAAGCGTTGCATTAAGAAAAATCCGCTATAAGTAAAAATTGTCCATATTTGCACTTCTGTTGGAAAAAATGTGTCCACATTTTTTTCGACAAAAGCATCATGTTGGCTTTCCTCATCGATTGTACGTCCTGAAAATGCTTCCGTCGGAATTCCCGTGGTTGAATACATAACCTTCTTGGCAGAAACGGTCACTTCCGCGTGGTTTTTTAAGATATGATTGAATTTGTAATCCTCGACCACGTAGCGCTTACATTGCATTGTACACGAAATATCACAGTAATTCCTAATTAAAGCTACGCCTCCACAGTCGTTGGTTAATTATTCACCTGAATTACTTGTTCGGCTTGATTCCTTTATAGTAGTTCCAGTGTAAAAGGGTCTACGTTCTCACCTGGTTGGTCAGGGCGCATGATTAAATTTTTGCTGCATGTCGTGTTTTTCCA
This sequence comes from Paragonimus heterotremus, assembly GCA_013368495.1. Lineage (NCBI taxonomy): Eukaryota > Metazoa > Platyhelminthes > Trematoda > Plagiorchiida > Troglotrematidae > Paragonimus > Paragonimus heterotremus. The sequence continues at coordinate 1,259 of LUCH01018882.1, read as the reverse complement.
AATTTTGAGGGCAAAACGAGTCTGGTGATTTAAATCAACACTTACTCCCCGATTAAATCTGGTAAATTCTGTGTTCGATCAACCAGTGACACATTTTTCTCCCCCAGATTATCAGAAGATGACGCTCACCGTTGTAGAAAAGCCGTCGCCGTGTCTACATTGTGGAAGGGGCGGTGGGTAAAGACTCAAGCTTTGCAATGTGACGTTTGCGATGGGTGGTTGCACCTTACCTGCGCTTCAGTCACCGCGGAGCTGTATAATTGTCTCAAGGAGAATCGTTCGGATTGGCTTAAATTTTGTTGCCTGATGTGTAGCCATGCAAGTGCTAGATTGAGTCCTCCTCACTTCCCACCATCCACAATTGTGATGAACGTTACATGTGCATTCCCGAACCAAGGGACATGTAGTACACCGGTAGAATCGGCCGTGGAACTGCAGCTGTGCGCGGGCAACCCCACCGCCTTCTGGACGGTCATTCGCTGATGTGGATGCGAAGGGCGCGGAGGACGGAATTGCGATAATCCCAGAAGATGTAGGTGTGAGGGTTCTGGAGCAAGTGGTTGTGAGAGCCTTGGAGGACCCAGCCGCACCGAGGATGGAGAAAACCGAAGTTCGTCACTAACGGAGGAACAAGCCAAAGATGGCCACAACCGCCTCTAGACCCACAGTCGCAGAGGCTACATATGTCCAAAGTGGTCATGCAGGCTCCCGCAGGCATTCAGAGGGGGGAAGGTCGTCCAATATCTACGAAAGTACACCCATCACACGATCAGCATGTGATAGTATTCAGCCTTCCTGAGGCTACCACCCCAATTTCCCAGTCAAGGTTGGACCACGACGTTGCCGCTTTCCGTGATTTGCTTATTGAGATGTCCACAACTGAGGAGGAAGGTTGAGCCACTAAAATAAAAGAAAGCTCAGCATTTTGACAAGACCGGAAGGCGAATGGTACCAGTGTGTCACGGCGACCACTCAAAGTGGTTCTGGGAACTGCATTGGAAGCTCGCCTGCTCTGGCAGCGGCCGTCAAAGGTGCGCCGTGTGGACGTCCACATAGCGGGAGACCTGGCCCCGGAGGATCGTGAACTTCTGAAGGCTGCCCTAAAGGAACCGCCGCAAAGCTTGTCCTGCTCTCACAAACCACTAGGCTACCTCTTCCTCCGGTCAAGAAGCGAACCCCTACGTTTTAATAATAATAATAATAATGGTATATTTCTCAACGCACCTGTGAGAAAACACGCTCAGATGAGCGTGATCAGT
>LUCH01018881.1:0-11239 GCA_013368495.1 Paragonimus heterotremus | reverse complement strand
TTGTAGGCTGCATTTACTAGGATAACAGTGTTTTAGCTACTACCATTGGGAACGCCGCCCAACTAGGCTGACACTTGTTTGAATCCTGAAGGTCAACTGGAATTTCCGTTGATATTCGTCCTCTCTGGCGGCTGCCGCGCGGTTGCGCTGAAGGTTCTCTCACGTCCATTTCCTTAGCGCCCTTATTCGTTACGCTGAAGTCCGTTTGTGTACAGTGAGTAAATAAAATAAATAAAGTTTGTTTGCAGACCCGCCGTTTTCTCACTGATACTTCGGATCCGTGTTGATATAAGGCTGGGGGAAAACTTGGGCGTGTGAACCTCGGAGCTAGCATCACGAAAGATCGTATGAACTGGATACTACGCCCCGTGTGGTAGAACTCTAAACGACGCACCTTCACGACTTACTGTGAGTCGGTTGTTTTCATTTTTTATCGGCGATTTCAGCGGTCTGTTCGCGGGTTCCAGGTTGGAGGCCCAAGTCACCTGGATTTAGTCAGTTTGTCCATTTCGATGTCAGCGGTGTTCTGTTGACCCAAAAGACATTCATTAAGAACAGAGTGTAGCACCGCTCTAGGGGTTTACAGGAAATACCGGGAACAGAGTAAAGTAACAATTTAGCGGAACAGAATAAAATATCAATCTAACAACTTTTTAGGTCAATGAGAATCTCACAACACTTTGAAGTGGTCCTTAGAAAAGCAGCCAACAACCTCTGACAGAAGGCTGTTCCAGTGGTTAATAAACTTGCATAAGAACTGTTGTCTAAGGAAGATCCGGAGTCGAATCATATAGAGCTTTTTGTCGTGACCCCTTCGGCTGTTATCTATTACTGTGTTAAAGAACTGGTGCACTAGTCCTGTGTTAGAGAAAAGGTGCGTAAGGATTGAGTAACCGTGTAGTCTTCGAAATTCAAGTGGGTAAAGATCAAGAATTTCAAGACGAGACTCGTAAGAGAAATGCCGCAGGACAGTGAGTATTTTGGTAGCTATTCGCTGTACACGTCCGACGACAAGCTTGTTGTCCCTCAAACAGCTGTATATGACACGGTGAACGGTGTACTTCTTAGCGGTAGTGAGGTCGTCCGGCGCTGAACCATCATCAACATCAGGCCACGTTGATGGCCCGTGGTATGACAAGCATGGAGCTCCTGGGATGATTTTCCGGCATCTTAAATTGGGGATATGGGCGGACGAGAAATTATAAAAAATACTGGTTATCATCAGCGTAGCTGGCAGCTGGCGAGAACATAGGTCAACTATCGTCAGAATCATGAGTATCCATGTTACAAAGAATGGTCTGTTGTAGCTGAAATGGTACAAGTGAGTATCAATGTTGCCGTCGAAGAAACATGGATTATCAAAGTGGGTCACTCACCTTCAGATAAGTGAGAACCGAGTAACGTACAAGTAACAAGTTGCATTCAAAAATAGTCGGAAAGCAATAAGCTGTATGTACGTATGTGGGCTGATAATGATAGAGTGGAACATATTAACCCCATTTGCACTGCCCCATATGGATCGCAGATAGAAACAATCACTTGATAATATCAAGTGCAACGGCTTTTACGAATGACAATTCGCCGACCGATTTCTACCTGAAATACTGACGGGAAAGCAGACTGGATATATAATTAAGATATATAATCAACCCAGAAACGTGGTGGCATAGCCTTCATGAGAGTTTGCTTCGATATTTAGTGTAAAATACAATGTGAACGCAATGTGGTCGGAATTCACATATTCATCCACATCTCTTGAACCACGCAAAATTGACTGTTTCTGTCTGGTGAAATTATGAAAATTCCGATGGAAGCATTTTCAGAACACAAAATATATTACGAAGGCCAACACAATGACCTTACTGAGAAAAAGGGCAGAACGTTTTTCTCAACAGAAAATTGCGAATATTAACAGTTTTTAGGTGTGACCGGTTTTTCTCGTTGCGACGCAAATGTTGTGCTCGAGAAAAACTATATATTTACCCTAAAGGTTGCATTTTAATATTTCACGGAAAATATGAAAAATCTCTCTTCGCGCCTGAATGGCCGTTTCCAACTTGTTTGGGCTTTTCAGCATCATACGGGCGAACTACACAATTGCCCGGTTTTGGTGATTAATTCTCCTCTTTGGCTTGTACGATTACGTAAACTTTGGTCAAAATTTCTGAGGTCCATGTTCGGCAAAATAATGAATGGACAACGTGATTGGATAAATGATTGACAGTTGTTCGCTTTGGTCATGAACGCATACAAATTCTGCCCAGGATAGTCACTGCCAGTTTGGTTGAGACAAGGGACGGGGACAAACTGTTTCACGGGTTGGGCGGCCGTGTTTAGCCAGAGAAACCCCAGTGTTTGAACAAACTTTTTATTCACATACAATTTCGCGTAACTTAGTCGAATTGCAACCACCTAGGATATCGATAGGATGTGTAATTTGACTTTTCGCGACAAGGCAGCCGGAACCCGAAAGATGGTATGTAATGCTGTCTTCCTTTCAGCGTATTAATAACAATTGATCGAGTGGGCCGGAATTGGTAAATTGATGTGTCCTGTTGTCAGAGAGTAAAGCCCAGCCGGACAGTTTTCAGTGATTTACTAAAATAAACGACTAGTAGCGGGAACAACTGTGGTGGCATGCAACCTATCATGTATGCCATATCTGCACTGGCCAATCAGGTTGTTTGGCGTTGACTTATACGTATAGTGTTCATAACAGACTAGATGAGACGTTTTGTTTGGCGTAGTCAATAGACATATTGCTCTTAACCCGACTTGTTCTACATGGTGGCGAAGATGAAGAACCTGGATTAAATGAGTGGGAGCGCAATGGTGGGAGTGAAACTCCGACCACCGGCCCAGCTAAACATGAATGAGGATGAAGGACTTCCAGAAGGATGGAAAATGTGGAAGCTGCGACTTCAAGATTTCTGCACGCTATCTCCACTATCATCAGCCAAGAAACAGTTTCAACTGGCGATGTTTCGACATGCTATCGGGAAGCGGGCCGCCCGCTGCTTTAACACATTTGAAGCAGACGAAGACCCAGAGGACTGGGAGAACGTGATGAAAAGATTGGAATCTCATTGTCTGGGATTCATGCACGACACTTTTGGGAGGTATAAATTTAGTTGCCGCTTCCAAGAACCAGGAGAATCCTTATATAAGTTTGTTCAAGCTCTGAGGTCCATGGCTACAACCTGCGGTTTTCGTAACTGCGTGCTTGATACGTTGCTCAAAGACAGGTAAATTAACGGAATTGGAAACGGGAATTCGGCAAAGAGAACGCTGTGTGATGATCACTTGATGTTCAAACAATGCGCTGACATGTTTTGAAGTGGGGAGGCAGCCGACAGGAAGCCAGGAGCTTTCAAAATTCACGCGACAGAAGACGTCAATTGCGTGATGACCAAGGAAGCAGTAAACCCGCTAACAGGCTGCACTCCCTGTGGAAGAACTCATGGATTCAAGAAAGAACAGTGCCCAGCATGACAAGAATCTGCACAAAGTGCGGCAGAGCAAATCGGTTATCAGTTTGCCGCAAGAGTGATCAAAGTTTGGCAAAGACAACCCAACCTAGAAGGTACTCGGTACGCGCGTTTGGGGTGAACAAACCCCACCAGGGTATACGACTTGCAGAAATTGAGTTGAGCGGAATAACAATAAACTTCAAGGTGTACTCAGGTGCTGGTGCCAAACTCGTCCCTTGGTCCTGCGTCCCAAACCAACCACTGACGAATACAAACCTCATGCTTCGAATGCGGAAAGAAACAACGCTGAGGCTAACGGGGTAGTTTACAGCAACCCTACGAAACCCAAGTAGTGACAAACGTATCGAACAAGCTTTGTTTGTGGTCAAGGAAGATTTTCCAACCCTCCCCGGATTTGAAACAATGAAAGCACTGGAATTATTAACATTTCACTCTGTGCATAACGTAACCTTGCCATTGACCAACACGTGTCTGAAATATTCCACTGTTTTCGATGGTACTTTGGGAACCCTCCGGGAGTCTATAAATGGGGCATCCAGTCTAGTGCGAAACTAGTCGTGCTACCCATTCTTCGTTTGCCACTTGCTGTGAAAGAGACATTTAAAATGGAACTAATATGAATGACAGATTAGGGAGTGTTGGGAAAATGCGCATTTTCGCAAAAATTAGCCCTGTATGCATGGAAGATGGACTCCTTCATTTTCTGGGAATTCGAACGCCCGCCAGAATTCTCGAACACCCGAGAAGTTGCCTTCGCTCCTGATTGGTCCATTCGGCGACCTAGGTCCAAGGCCACCTCAAACCAATAACTACAGTTACTGTGAACCGCTATTTCGCCTTCAGGCCGAGCAGCAAGTAAAGCTCGTTTGAAGGCCATGTTTTTCCTTACTTGCTGGGAGGGTCTAAGTTGCGAGATTCGCGTTCGGATTTTTGAGCTGTGGTTTTCGTACCGCTTACAATATCGTTGCGTTTGTTCGTGATAGATATACTGCTCGCGGTCTTGCGTTGTTCTTGTCTTTTCTCTATCAGGTGGGGTCGTAACAGGGAGTAATACTGCAAGTAGACGAGCCGACCGATTGGGTTGGTCAGTTCGTTGTAGCCGGCAAGAAATCTGGCGAATTGAGAATTTGCATCGACCCGTAACCGTTAAACGCGTCATTAAGAAGAGAGTATCTCGACACTCCTGAGGAAGGCCACCCGAGGTGGTTGAAACGTAGAGTATTACAACTTGCTCATAACGTTGTGTTATTCTCAATCAATTTATCAAGAGTATTTCGACCCCTAATGTTGGAAGACGTCCTTTTTAAGCTAACCGGCGCATGTTCTTCATCAGGTTGGATTCAACCTCTACTTTCGGGCACGTAAAACCGGACGAACAGTCCAGTTTGTTAACAACATTCGGGACACCTTCTGGTCGTTCTTGTTGGCTTCGTCTACCGTTCGGATCCAGTGCCCGGTGAAATATTCCACTTACGACAAACCCAAGCAATCGAGAACCCACCTAATGTCACGTGCATGGTTGACGATATTTTGATCCATGGTCGCATTAAACTCTAGCACCACAAGAATCTAGAACTTTTTCTTCCCGGATGTCAGCAGGTCGGCATCAAGCTCAAACCAGAGAAAATTGAATATTGCACCAACGAGGTTACTTTCCATGGGCATGTTTTATCCAGAGGAAGAATCAAGCCCGATCCAGCCAAAATATGTATAATAGTGAATATGGCGCGCCTAACTGATGTGAAAGGTATTGTTTGTTTTAATGGAATGATTAAGTACTTGAGTCGATTTCTGCCTTGTTTAGCTTAAGTCATAGAGCCCAGCAGGCTACTGACCCAGAAGGATACTCAATGGATGTGAGGAGATTAACAAGAGCGAGCGTGGAAACATGTCAAATGATTAATCGCCAAAGCTGCTGTGTTGCGTTACAATGATTCAAGTCGGCAGTTATTGATACCATGGCAGTAACCAAACTGGAATTGGAGTAGTTCTGAAGCAGAACGGAAGGCAGTAGAACGATCTCTGAAGTCAAACCATCGGTAGTGCCGACAGTCAATACGCACAAATTGAAAAGGAGCTGCTGGCGATAGTTTTTGCTATGGAAAAATTCAACGAGTACACATTTGGAAGTGAAACTATCGCCCAGACCGACCATAAATCATTGACGACTATGGTTAAAAATGCCTCTGAACAAGGCACCACGCTGACTGCAGGCAATGTTGGTGCCACTACGGAAGTACAACTTCGAGGTCGGATACATCCCTGGCAAGAACATGGTACTGGCGGACGCAATGTCGCGAGCCCCCTTGGCAACGGAAGAAGAAAACTGCACCGGGTATGACCAAGTACATCTAACGTTCGCGGGATCGGACTCACGGTTGCCACTAATATGGCAGACGTTCGCCGATGACGGAGAGATGAAGAAGCTCAAAGAAGAAATCGGAAATGGCTGGTCGGAAAAGGCACAAAAGGCACAAACACCGGGCTGAGTTAATCACCGAAAAATATCCTGTGTTCCGTGGAGAACGTTTGGTAATTCCCTGAACTGCCAGAAATGCCGCCGTGCAAGAAATACCTCGTTCACACCCCGGTGTGCGCAGTTGTACAAGACGCGCCAAGGATACCGTATACTGGCCGGGTATGACTGGTCATATCAAGGACTTTACCTCAACATGTGCGGTCTGCAAGCATTGCGGGACTCGACAGCCAAAGGGACCCATGGTGTGCCGCTCGGTCCCCAAGCGACCTCGGCAGCACGCTGCAACTGATGGATTCTCGCATGCAGACAAATCATATCTGCTTTTAGTAAACTAATTAAGCCGAGGAGATAACCGGCAGATCGAAAGCTTAGTTCGCGAAATATTGCATTCTAGAGTGTGTGAGATCAGATGGTTGTCCACAGTTTTCACCACAACAGCTTGCGGGGCTCGCCGAAAAGTGGCGGTTTAGACGCGAATTCTCCAGTCCACACTACAGCCAGTCTGATGGTGAAGCGGAATCCGTTCTTAAGGAGGCGAAGGAAATAACGAAGAAATGCTTAGCAGCCAAAGAGGACATTTGTCTGCCACTACTAGAACACAGAAACACCCCGTCAGCAGATACTGATTTGAGTCCGACTGAACGGCACCTTGCAAAGAAGAACGAGAACCCGAGTACCACCTGTTGAAGACCGTCTAGCCCCATAAACTATCGTGTAGGATACCGTAAGAAAACGTTTAAAACAACGAATGGAACGAGAAAGACAAGTGTATAACAATGGATCTCATGAGCTATCAAGGCTGGATGAAGGGGGTACCGTTTGCATTCAGCCATTTGGTACGAGCTATGACGGGTGAGCCCCAGGGATCGTGGAAGGTCAAGCGGTGAGCGTTCTTATCTGGTACGCACGAATCAAGAAACCTTAAGGAGAAACAGGGTGTACCTAAAGAAGTAAGAAACGACGAACACGAGTCCCGGAGCGGCTGGATCCAGTACTGTTTAAGACAGCGAGTTCGTTCTCCGAAACCAAAGAACACCGGTGTAACGAATCACGCCTGATCGTTGTGTTACGCGTAGCCCAAAAACGGATCCCCAAAATGAGAACAAGATTGGATCCAACAATTTCTACGGTACTATTAAACAAATGCATCAATAATTACAAAAGGCAAACCTCAATCGTTCGCGACGATAGTTTCGTCCGGCAAAATCAATAGCTTCTCAACCGGACCAACAAGGTCAAAGGTGAACCGTCATGCCAGCGGACCAGGACAAGAATGGCCACTCGCGCTGCGGACATTCAATGACACATTAGTTCAATGAAACAAAACGGGGTGGGTGAGGTAGTGGGGACAAGTGTCAGGTTAGTGGGGAAAAATAGGGAATGCAAACGATGGGGACGAATTTTCTCAGTTCATAGATCAACAAATTTACAAAACCGGAGATTTTTTAAAAAAGGAAAGATGTGGTGGAGTGCAGCTAATCGTGTGCGCCACATCTGCGCTGGCCAAGCAGGTTGTTTGACGTAGATCTGCATATACAATGTCCATAACAGACCAGATGAGACGTTGTGTGTGGTGTAGTGAATACACATCTTGCTCTGGACCAGACCTGTTCTACAGTGGTGAATAATGAACCGCAGGAATAGTCGAATGAACAGTTCAAGAAACAGACTTCATTATTAGGCACGTTATCCCTCAAATTTGGTGAAACCGCTTGTTTTGGGTGAAGTGTGATAACAACCTGGGACGTCATAAGTCGTGCTGACAACTTTAGTGATTTGACTTAATGTCAACCCTGCCGCTTAGTCACCCTTGAATGGCAGTCATAAGCAGAAGTTCTTCTCATCGACAATGTCCACCAAGAGTTGCGATTATCTCTCTTGTATATTGCTGTTCATGAGCTTCCCAGGATGTACCCAAGTGTTAAGAGTCTAACGAATTCCCTAATCTCCACCCTATCGTGCCAACTGTATATATCTTTTTCGCTCTGTTCGTCAGACAACGTATCTGGCCATGTTTGAGGCTGATTGGTACGTAGTTATGGGAGTGCAGGTATTGACCAGTCCATGTTTCCTCCTCAACTACGCTTTTCTGTAGTGAATCGTTTAGTCTGCGTGTCACTGTCACGTCAAAAGAACATTTGCCCATTGATGGCTTCATCCAAAGTGAATGTAATGTTGTTGCAAGTTTTGTTAAACGTTTCAACAGTTTCCGAGGGTCTTTTATACAGTTTACCGCTCGAAGGATTTCGTTCACATATTTCCCATAATGGCTTGACTTTTAATAGCCTCATCCAGTTTGCTGTTTTCGAACGTACTCGTGCGGATGTCGGCAAGAACGGAGCCAAGATGGGAGCCAACAGCAATATCACCAACCTCTCGATATATCTCACCCAGTCGCAGCGGATATATGCGTCACCGTCGAAATCTATTGAGGGCGAAACTCGAGCCTGGCGCACCTCCTCGAAAGAGGTTGACTGGGAAGTCGATTTGAATGAGAGCTGTGATCAAGTGTGAGTGATGGTCAGCTTGAAGTTAAGGAAATCCCTGATTAGTCATCAGTGATATAGCTCTCCGTTAAATTGGAATTAGATATTGTCCTTCCAGAACAGCAGTAATTCCCTGAGATCCGCGGACAGTCCAAAGTTATTCTTGTGGTTATGAATAGTCACATAAAAAATTATGGGTTTTCGTTAACGGAACATTAGTACATAACAACGATATGTTAAGAAGCAACATTTTTGGTCCGTTGTGATGAGATTTGTTGAAATGCCAACGTGTTCAAGAATACCATTTTAATAACATTTAATAGTTTCTTTCCATATTGCTTCTAGATTTCCTGCTAGCCGCCGTACAGCCGCAGGCTGTGGGAATTGCATGTGTCAAGTGTCAGCCTTAGTGGCATTCTGTTTTTGCATATCACGGGTAGGCTGGAAAACCGCAGAGCAGACCATCTTTTCTAACATTCACAATCAACTGAACGGATGTTGTTGGAATCACCCTTGATGGTCTTTCTTTGACTGTTAATGTCTTAACCCTCCCGGCCTTTTCTTTGCAACATTCTGTTTTATCCGACAACAGACTTAACATTTTAGCAGCATAAGCGGATTTGTCTGGCAAAACAAATTATGTTGCTTCATCAAGCTTAAACTTCCTAACAGGATGAACGTTTTCGAAACCTTCAGCGCCTCTAGGTGGGAAATTGTAAGCAAGACCTTGTACTTAAATACTTGTGATAAACATTCAGGAGAGTAGATTTACACTGTTCGGAATTCCGTTCGGAAGACAAATGTAATGCCGTAATTGACCACTGATTTTCTTCAACTAAACTTCCAGGTCTGATTTTTTATCTCTCCCACCTAGGCAGCAGAGTTTCCGACCAGGCAGCAAAACTTTCGTTAATGGTTCGCTCGAGGTTGGTCAGCAGAAGTTAGGGACGTACCGCTCTGTTTTGGCTTGAAATTACATTCACGGCTTTGCCGGAATGATTGTTGGGAGTGGACGTCATTTTTCTCTCTATAGACCTTTCCACGATTTTTGTGCGTGAGATTCAAAGGCAGTTCGGTCATCGGCTGACTGATTCTCTACCACGTGATAACGTTTAGCCTTGTTTCGGTCCAGCCTTGCCAAATGAGGAACCAGCGTATCCTGTTCGTTAAGTGTGTATCATTTCAGCGATTCACTGATAGGATGGACCCTTAGGTTACAGCAAAACTCGCACATTTTCAACGGTAATATAGTGCATCCAGTTCCCTTATACTGCTCTACGCTGCACATTTCATTCATATTCATGATTCACAGGATAAACCTAAGCAGATTACTGAACACACCTAGACACGTTTTTCTTACTGGGAGTCCTATTAGTGCTCATTACTGTAAGTGATTAATTCGTATTCAGTTTCCTAATTTCAGGCATATTTCCTTGAATGGTCCTTAATCCAGCCAAAGCTGAATGCTTACATTCGTAAGCAGTTTAAGTGTTTGCCTTAATCTACTGCCAGGTTGGTTTTCATTTTTCGCCGTTCATAAGCATCGTCGTCATTTCACTCTTGAATTAATGTGCAACAAAAACCCATGTCACTATCCTAACCAGTCGAAAACATCTCACACCCACAGATAACCGCAAGATGTGCAGATGGAGGGTTGACTGATGCAGTAAGCTATTCTGTGCATTCTGGTTGCACTGCAAATCGTCACATGGAATCCAACGTAGAATTAAAACGACTGAGTAACTCATCCACGCTTGTTGCACCCTACTGCCGTGGCTTTTGTCAAACTACATCGGGTAGGCTGGGTTCCTCGCCCGGGAATCTATCTCTAAATTTAATAACGTACGTGAACTGAAGTTTCAAATCGTGGGGACTAGAAATGAAACTGATTTCTTGGAAGGACTGTTGACTTCGAAGAGTCCAGTAGCAGCAATAATGCACTGTAGTCTGCTCATTGTCATGTTAGCGACCGTTACCGGCTTACTCAGTGATATCAGGTACAAAAAGTTTGCATCAGAGATCGACGCAATGATGCATTTTCGGGTCAGCACAACTTGCCATTTTTAGAGGCATCAGAGGTGATTAATGAATCCTTCCCATTTGCCACCGCCTCTTACCGTAGCCGTGGAAATGTAGATCAGAAGCACTTTGCAATGGGACAATTGTTCTCACGTTGCAAGACATAATTTCCTTTTATACGGAACATCCGAAAGCCAAACCAATCAGTTTCACCAGAAAAATTCGATTACTACTCACTAGTGGAGCGCTCGCCAATCGCCACAGGTTCAATGATGTGGTAGGCCCGAGCCTTATGAAATTATTGTGGCCATTCTGAATGGCCGGCTACGCTCAGTCCGCATCATAATTGGTGGAACTAAAACGCTCTCAGTGAATGGGACACAGGGAGAAGTATCCTAGCGTAAACGTCTAAATAGGGCAAAGTCGTCCGAGACCACACTGAAACAAACTTCCCGAGCCATTAATCCTGTTGAAGTACAGATAGGCCGTTGTGATCTGCACACGTCAACCCAAAAGAATAGTCCTTGCCGTCTTTGACCTTCCCTCTATCTACATCTGTATTGATTCTAAATTGCGCAGTTTCTGCCGGCGGTACGTGCAAATCGTCTCAATGGGGCATATGAAAGAGTCTATTGAAGCTACGGGGACATTCTCGTCGAAGAACCGTAGTGTGACTGAGATAAGTTCAGTTCAGTCCGGTTCGGTGCGGTTTCCAGGACAGAGCGGCTTCAGCCAGAAGTTGTCCAGTTTCTTGCACCAGTGAG
>LUCH01018880.1:0-11029 GCA_013368495.1 Paragonimus heterotremus | reverse complement strand
TGATGTATTATCCAGTGCCCCTCGGGAAGGTCACAACCGAAGAACATATTGAGCTCACCACCGTCATTTTCACGGAATACGGTGTCTATCAGGTGTACCATGTACCATTCTCTTTAATTTTCCTTGTTTACGAATCCATGAAATTCAAATCTCTCCTTAGACTATGATACCAGTAGCAACGAATCCGGCATTACAGTCAATCAAGACCAAACGAGCCGTTCTTTAATCCGTCGCAATGTAATGGAATTTCACATGATGTTCGACTGCACTCTGTCATTCAGGGACAATCCCTGGTACTTAACCGCGCAGTCAAACACTACTTTTTACTTTCCTGGTTTCTTAGTGTTTACCGCAGTGTGATGTGGCAGGTACCACCAGTGCGCGTAGCTTGGACCAAGATGAGCTTGGGGAGAACCTCTCAACACACCCACTTTCACTGTGATGATATATCACGTTCGCCTAATTTGAGAAAATAACTGGATCACGGTTGAACCTTATCTTCAAGTGGAACCAATGTTCCTGGACCATTTTTTAATTGTTGAGAAAGTTGAGGTGCTCACACTTGCAAGGAAAAGGCACTTCATAATGCCCGTTTGCATCTGGCTCGGACGACTGTATTGGTGATGAGGCCGCTGAATCCTCTGTTAAGAACGTGGAACCATTCGGTGACATGTAATTTTATTGCTTCTACCAGGGAGACTTTGGTAAGTAGGAACGTAACATCTAAAGATGGCAATTTACTGTCTGATACATTGAGTTTGGGAATAAAATCAACGTATTCAAATGTGTTTCTCAAACTATATTTCGCAACTTCTTTCTTGACCTGCCCCAGGATCACCACAAGCCATTGTGAAAAAGCATGATAGGGCGAATTACAGAGTTTGAGCATCGATCAAAGCGGCACTCCAACTTTGTGTATCTTTGGCAGTCCGTACAGCCGGGGGATAAGGGTTCCTGTTGAACGGATGCGCTCGAATACATGTGTACTTATGGCATCAGCCTGTTTCAACCGTCGTAGAATCCTCGAAAACCACCTCTGCGATTGTCACTGTCTTATCTTTCCCGGATTTCTCTTTCAGATGTTTCGTTCTGTCAGACGAAATGCTCATCGTTTTTGAAATGTAACCACTCCTAATCAGCAGAACAATTCCGGCTCCCTTATCTGGTCTTGATATGATAATCGACCAAGAGTTTTCAATGCAGCAAGCTCCTCTAACTGGTACTCTGTGAGTAATCCATAAGTTGAGGATCTACGACCGAGGTATTTTTAGCAAGCATTAATGAGAGTGGATTTGAAACGTGCAGAATTCAGTTAGGAAGACGGACATAACTCCTGTAACTGATCGTCAAACTTTTTAAACTGAACCTCAAGGTCAAGTTGCCTAGATTTACTACCAGGATGACAGAATTTTGGATCGAGTGATAAGATTTCAGTCAGCGTTCGCCCAACGTCAGAGAGCAAATATTATGAACGTGCCACTCTGGTTGTTCAGGGGATTGCATCCACGGCTTCTTTGGACTGAAACTCAATAGTAGATTTATCCACTTCCTCTCGGCTGACCTTTCTACGATCTTTTGCACATAGGACCCGAAAGTATTTTTTTTCAATTCTGGTAGGTTCTGGTCTATATGGTGAGGTTGGGCTTGACTACGTTCGAATTCAGCTAACGAGAAATACAATACACAATAAAATTTTTGTGTGATTATGTCGAAAGTCGCCGTGTCACCGTCGGCCTACCTGTGCCTGAGCCGAAGAAGTTATGAATGTTTCGTACTAGTAATATTCAGTTCCAATTCAATGATAAGCTTTATCGTCAGATTGATGACGTAGCTATGGTCTCACCGTTAAGCCCGGTACTAGCTGACATGTTTTTGAGCATGCTCGAGAATAACGAGCTGGACGAAACGATTAGAACAACCAGTTATTATCGACGAAATGTGGATGATGCTTTTTGCGTAGTGGACAAGACGGAAGATCTATAGAAGCTTTTGACTGTTTCTAACAAGACGTATGATAACATCGTGTACACTTTGGAACAAGAAACCGATGGCCACGTGCCATTGTTAGACGTAGCACTAACAAGCAGATGAGGTGGATCGTTACGGCGAAGTGTATATAGATAGAAAACATGGAGTGGGCAATATCTACACTTCCACAGGTGTGCACCAATTAGTCTGAAACGGAGTCTCGTACACTGCTTGACATATAGAACAAAAAGAATCTGTACGGAAGATATGATAGAACTGGAGTTAAGCATGCTACAGTATATCCGTTCTAGTGATGCCTATCCTGAGAAATTTATCGGCAGAAACGTGCAAGAGATACCAATATACCCAGCCGATAAGAAAAAGATCTATATGACTTTGCCGTTCAAAGGTAATGCAGCAGCCGTGTTGATAACGCACCAACTAACCGACGCTATCGGTAGTACCTATTATGCTGCAAGTTCCATCGTAACGTTCCACTCAAAACGGACGGTGCCACTTAATCTGAAAGATAATATGCCTAACAGTGCTGTCTCACCTTTGGCCTGTACATTTGCCTGTTCCTGTGGTTCAGCATATATTGGTCACACCACTAGGTGTTTATCGGAAACAATTCGTGAACATTGCTCGGCGTGGCTTCGCTCCGGAATAACAAAGAACATTGACTCATCCATTCTGACCCACTTGGTTGACCGTGACCGACACAGACTCGGATAAAGCGTTTCGCTTCGTCTACCGTGTCCCGGCCGCCGCGTTGCGAAAGATCAGGCGACGCATCCTGTCTATAGCCGAAGCGGTCGCAATCCAATTGCGTTCAAAAATAGTTCGTTCACATCCTAGGGTTACCTTGGCCAAACACCTACAGTCAACCCACGCGACAAGTTGATCCCATCCCTCCAACTCACTCCAATTAACACTGACGTCCTAACACCTACCTCCCTTGTAATCATATGCACAACTAAATCTTGTCTGTGTTTTACCCAGTCGTCTTACCCTCGTACTATTTTTGACCAATAACTTCCCTTACTGTTACTTGATTTGATATATAATTCCACCGGTCTAAGATGGAAATTTATCGGAAACAATTCTGTTCGTTGAAACCAAAATTGTTTTACATGTTTTCTACGGGGATTTTCAGTCAATTGTTTAATCGATTCTAATTGTTTTTGTTGTTTGCATTTAGTACAAATTTTTCCGGTGTTACAATGATCACTAATGGGAGGAAATTCAGATGTTAACCCTTCATAATACACATCTCTCCCTGTTTCGACAGGAGCAAGTGATCTCATGATTTCTCAGACAATGCAGAACCACTTTTCTAACCATTTAATCCATTCGACTGGGTCACACATTGTAAGGTAGTTTTCGCGATATGAATCGGAAACTTTCCCTTCTCTGCAGACACCATGATTGTTGCGATAACTTATCTGCTGAAAGACAACCACAGCCAGAGCTTTCACAATTTTCCCATTCTCAGCACAGGATGATACTAATGATCTGAGCGGTCTAACACTCAAATGTGCCTAACATATTTCAGTTGATATTGCAACACATTAATGAAGATTGTCTGATGTTTGAAAACGCCTGAGAAGTTGAGGTATATCTGGCCAAAATATGCACAACATTCATGTATTTCATCTGGCATTACTCAACATAATGTATAATGAGATACTTTCAAGGAATAGCTACACAGCTGGTAAAACGGAGTCAAAACCGGATCAGAGTGCTGGGTGACATGCATGCTTACCTACACATTTGACAGAAAAATGTGGTAAATCTGAGCCTAGCATTTAACCGGCATCGATCAGACATAACAAGCGCACGGTCAACGCTCGCTGCATCAATGTGGTGGCGTTTGTCACAAAGCAATTACTCATGAATTCAGAACAAATAAACACATGCGATGCGATTACGTGTTTAACCTACGGTCAACGATACGGAATGGACTATTATGAAAAAGTGTGTTTTATGCTCACTTCTAACGTCTTTCTTGAATGTCGTGGGTTTGCACTCATCTTCCGATATTGATAAGTTTCGAAAATCATATTCATTATATTGTCTGGCCATGTTGTTAGCCTGATGACAGCTAGTCAGCTAGTCAGAAAAATGATCGGTGTCACTTGCAAACTGTGCGAAAATACACCGTGCACCTTTTGTATCCATTTGGCAAGTTTAATCAGGAATGCGCAGTTCACATGATTCATCTGTGTTGACTCAACCAGCCAGCCTTGGGGAAAAATTGAACGATACGTTCCATAGGATAAAGAAGCAAAAATATCTTTTGGCACTCTAGTCCGACTCTTTTATGGTTCTAATCACTGCGTGGCTCATTTTAACAAGTATTTCACAAAAGGTGATGAAAGAATACATATTCCTAGTGAGTTAACTTTGTGTATGTCATCATCCGATACACATTAATTCGCTATGTAATTTTGAACAGCGGAGCATTTTTCAATTATCTCTGTCGAATCGAAAGTGGTTGAGTGTTCATATATGATATTTCGGTCGTGCCTAACATGAGGTCAGTGACGCAGTGATAAACACGGCTGGTTTATGAACAGCGTGGCCAGAGTCCTAGTCTCGGCAATGGTGATGATATGCACTACTGACGAGCTCTAATGAGAGCGAAACTCGAGTCTAGTGCTTCTTTTCAAAATGGGCCGACTGGAAAGTCCATGGGTATGCGACAGCTGCAATCAATTGTGGGTGACGTTCGATCCATATGGACATCAAAATCCCCGACTACTCATCAATAATCAAATAACGCTTAACACGTCAATGATTTCTATGACTTCAGCTTGGAGAGAAGTCCTAGCCCAGGGTGTCATCGATTGGAGTTAACAGACAATAACTGCGTCTCCTCTCGAGGCGACCTGACAATCTGATAACTACTCACAAACGAAAGTGGTTGAGTGTTCACACATAAACATTCATCATGAAAACATTTCGGTTGCTCCGTAAACTGGTTTGTTATGGCAATCGTGTGTTTTTGGTGCTTTGTTTATGTGGCTTAATATCGCTGGAGAGACAACACGCAACAGTGTGCACTGATAAATATTTGGCATCGCCGACGAATTTCTGCACACACAGAACCGTGCAACAGGCTTGCGATAAATCGCAAATGTTGTTCAGTGTATGATAACAAAATATCCTGCAAAACACAAGCAATTTCAAAATGAAGAGATACATTTGTAGATTATTAGGTGTAGGTAGAATTAATAGGAAATGGTGATCAAGCGTAACGACCAAAATTGATTGGTGCTAAACACGTGTACGTCTGCCAGATGCGTTACAGTCTCATTTCCTCCCAGTATTCCAACACAATCCGTCCGTTCCCAACCTAATACTGATGCACATGAAAATCATAATGGTATAATGACGGAGTTTGCAAACTTATCCACTCGCACACAAGACAATATATCCACATGTTGTGACCAACGTAAGTTGCAAAGAACATACACGATTCGTTGTATATTTCGTTTTAGGCTCTGTAGGATTGAAGGCTATCCCCGAACTATGATTCCAGTAGCAACGAATCCGGCATTACAATCGATCAAGACCAAACGAGCCGTTATTAATCGGCCGCAATGTAATGGAATTTCACATGTGGTTCGACTGCACACGCGGATTAGAAAATGCTAATCTAGCTCACAGATGTCACATTTTGCGTACGTTTGAGCAACAGCTAGTTCGTGCATGCAAACTTATCTGTGCTCTCGGATTGCTGTGCGATGTGGGAAACACACATGTGAATTTCAGAACATATTTTGAAGTGGATCCTGAATGTCAAATTTGAGATGGCCAAGTATGTGATGACGAAACACATTGTCTGGACATGGACTCAGAGCAGAATCCATGGAGGTTTTCCGTGCCCCGAGGCGTTAACTATACACAATGTAAAACTATCTGATGTGTCCAGTAGCAAATCTCAATGTTCCTTGCATTGTCGAGGTAACGCGTTGCATACATGTCAAAACGAATTCTTCTGCCTTCTTCTTTGTAGTCTAATTTCTTTTAGACGATTCATTCTCATACCATATTCTTACAAACGTTGAGTTCTAGTTGTCATTAAGAATCCAACGTGAGCTGATGGACAACATCTCATTGGCTACACTGGTTGAACAGATGATTTGATCATGGATATTGTGACATGCTCTGATTTATGAACCTGCTAGTCACTCATTATTAATTATTGTTTACATATTCAACCGTGTATTCCCAACACTCCCTGATATGAGTAACGATCGCTAATTGGGCAACTAACAATATTGTGCTCTTACGCATTTAGTCAATAGCCTGTTCGTTTTGGTTGATAGACGTGATTGAAAAGGCTAAATGACTCGGTACAGAAACATACATATTTAATGACAATTTCAGTTTTGCTTTCAATTTTTGAGTGTTCGTTTCTCGATAACCATAATTTACATACGACGCGAGATGTTAACATTTCCTCTACTCTCTTCAGTCACGGACGTAAATCATTAGAATATACAGGACATGCAGATAGAAACAACATTATAAACAATTAACGATTGAGTTTACATGAAACGAGGACTGCTATCAGTTCTGGGACGGATAAACTGTGTGAGTCAACAGTCGATGTTGACTCCTTATTTACAAACGTTCCGCTTCGAGAGACAGTTGACGTTTTGTGCGATTTTGATTCCCATCAATATTTACCTTTTTGTCTCCCAGCTGATTATCTCAGGGAACTTATACTTTTGTGTACAGAGACTATCCATTTTGATTTTACAGGATCCCTACTTCGGAAGAACGCTGTCCCCCGGTGTCAACACGTTGCTCCATAGTTGGTCCGCAGGTGATGGACAATCAGAATAAAGTCGGCTGGCTTGAATGTTACATGTGCGAACCCTATTTCATAGAGTCCGGCAGATCTGTACCGATAATTGCTTGGAGGGAGAGGAGGAGAGATTAAAGAAGGTGCTGATCGCAAACAGATATCCTCAGAAGTTCACCGATATTTCCAGCTAGACAAGCTTGATCAAGACTGCCGTGACTACGTTCCCTAGGAAACAGGTCTTTTTAAACTTATCTTTCAAAGGCGATCATAACACAACCCACGTAAGTCAAAAGTTATAGTCCGCTCTAACTGGTACATACCCTGCGGTTGAATTGCGGTCACTACTCCCAACTAGGAGTGTCGTTCAGCTTACTCGTAATCGTGTCCTACGGAAATGTTCCGTCTCACAGGTAATCTATCAGTTCACTTGCAGTCGCGGTGACGTCTATATCGGCAGAACAGATCGGTGCATGTGATAAATAATAGCTGAACATATGTCTAAGTGGTTGGTGCACGCGATGACGTTATAGGCAATGGCAACAGAACGGTTGGGACGAAATCCGACCTTATCCATTACAAAACACATCATGGAGACAAGTCACGATTTTGAACCCGCGAACTCGTTTCAGTTGGTCCCTTTCAAAAGTAAGAAGGGTCCGACTGGATAGTTTATGGGAATGGGACAGTTGCGATCAATTGTGAGTTATGCTCAACTTGAAATTAACGGAATCCGCGACTACTCAACAGCGGTCTAGAATATCGCCTAGCAGGTTTAATGAGGTCGGAGATTTCGACCTGTTTTGAAAGTTCCTATCGCGGGGTTATCGTTTGGAGTTAACAGACAGTGACTGTATCTCCATTTCGAGACGATCGGGTAAACTGATCACTACTGTCAAGCCAATGTGGTTGAGCGTTTGCATATGATAATTCGTTCGGGCCCACTGTGAGTTCAGTGACGCAGTGGTCAACAGGGTTGTCTCATGAAGGCTTGTCCGAAGTTCTAGTTGCGGACGTGGCACGGCTACACACTACCGACGAGCTGCTATATCAAGAGCGAAACTCGAGTCTGTGCACAGATTTGTGACTTACGCAGTTTGTCTGTCCTAGAAGTGATAAGTGTCCTTGTTTCTTGTAATCCAACTGTTCATTGTTTCTATTGTTGTTGCTATCCGCTTGTCCCATACATTCTAGTGATTTACGTTCGTGCTTGAAGAGAGTAGAGGATATGTTAACATTTCACACCGTATGTCTCCTATCGTTATTGGTGAACTGGAACAAGGGAACTCAGTGTTTCGAATGTTTGTTTATCAGTTTTCTGTAATGGAATTTAGAACGAGCTCTGTGGTATAGTTTTCGTTGTATAACGGAATACATTTTGTTTAAACAAGCGAACACTTTGAAGTTATGTCCGAGCTGAAAAATCACCGGATTCGAATAAAGCTCAATTGACAGACGATTATACTTCAAGAATCGTATGAGTGTCAACCAATCGATTGGCTATTAGAATATCTTTGATGTAACTGGAGCGGCTGTCGTTGAAATTCAACTCCACTTCCCCTCTGCTCAATCCTCGTAAACAACCACGTAGATCTACCAGTATGGGAGGATTGGGACAAAGCACCGAGACATATACGCTATGAATACGTAGCGGATAATGATGAGAATAAATAACTTAGACGGATTGTGAAGTTATTATTTGTGATATATTACCAAGGATCAAGCATTTGAGCTGATCTCAGATATATCTGCACTGTCTTAACTGACTGGCTTGTTTCACTCATTGTATGACAATACTGTGGCCAGTTGGCCTCTTTCTGACTGCGTGACCTAATTGTGGTATGTTGTATGGCACAACGGGATACGTCGAGACCGTCCATCTTCACCGTTTTATTCAATATTGTCATAGCTGAGATAGTTGTGTTCTGTCTGCTTCACTCCAGAAATGTTGGCGTGAAACTCCTACCTGATGGGACACTGGTATTGATTATGCTGTTTGACAACGTTCAAACAGCACATATAATGTCAAGCACTATTTCGCACTGAGCTAATTACTTCGAAGTGCTATTTACAGTCTCAAAATGCGAAGCTATTCTACAGGATTACTGTGAATACATAGATTTAATGTTGGAGGATAAAGTTGTGGATGTATTTGACCGGATTGTATACTTGAGAACCTTGGTGGGTGACGACGGCGGAGTTGTATTAGATCCAAAATAGAATCGCGCATCTGTGAAGTTAGAGCCGTATTAGCCGAGCTAGTCATAATTCTGTAGACTTAGAAGCATGTTTGTGAATCTTGAGGGTCGCATATGTAAGGCGACAAATGAGGGTTGAATGAATTAATGACAGCGAAATATGACAGTTCAGAGTGGACGACATGAACATTCTCCAACCCTTTGACCACAAATATCTGCGTTCATACAGTCACATCGAGTGGCACCCACGAGCGGGCAATGAGGAGATTCGGAAGCGGGTATTTGATAATGATTGTCAATTTGGGTTCTTGTGTTCGGTGCTTACATTTGCACAGTGTTAGTTGGCTAGGCCATCTAGTCGTCTACCACACCGAACACTGTTCGCCAACGCTACGGCCGACTGGGGTTTAAATGCGAGGTGGGCAGATGATGATCTGGCTTGGGAAATTGAAGTCATTCATCAAGTGCTTTGCTACTGTATGTCGTGTTCTCCCATTGTAAGGTGGAGGAACATTGATTTTGAATGACCGAAGGTAGGCATGGCAATCTTCAGTAGTAAGGTCTCTCAGCATACTCTTGGGTTATTCTTTTTTCATCATGTATTTTGTCTGCTTTCTTCCTCATGGTTATGTTGCAATCCAGCATCAGTGGGAACTCATCATTTGTTGCTGTGTAGTTTGATGATGATGATGATGATGACAATATTGTGATCGCGAAGCAAATACACCCATCGAATACAAGCACGTTATGTTAGTTCACATGTGTTTCAAACCAGTAGTATGTCCTAAGTAGAACTTCAATATCTGACTAGAACAAACGATTCAGTTGCTGAAAACATGGGCGTATGCTATAAGAACCGAATGATTGTAGTCGGATGGGCCTGATGATGACTAAACACTTTGTCTGCGCGAGAGAGTTGTGTTAGTTTGAATGTACTTCCAGTTGTGGTGTGACATTCCCAAAATTGAGTTCGAGTTTGTGAAATGTTTTATTGTACTCCGCGTTTGGCAAGGATTGTCAATGAACTGATTGAGTTATGGATATCAATAATTATTTTCCGTTCAATCCTGATGGGTGATATCTGGTACTGCTCGATTTTGCTGAAAATTCCGGTCGTAATATCTGCATCTTGGGTTGAATGCAAACCGCATACAAAGATGAGACATTTGAAGTGATCGTCCGACATTCTGCGAAGTTTGGAACTTTCGCATTCCCGATTAACATTAGCTGCATACTTTACCCATTCATCGCCAAGATTCTCTGTTAACTTCAAACAATGATAGCGAATATTAAAGAAGGGTGATTGCTCACCGAAGACTTGTTGAACCACCGTCCGCTCGTTTAGACCACTTCGCGACCAAGTGGCCAAGTAGAGCCAATTCCATAGACGTTGTGCTCTGATTGTTTCCTCGGTCTAACGCAACACCCACGCTCGCTTCTACGCCTACTTCTAGTTGGTCCGACATGCACGCCCATGCTTTGCTAGTGGCTGATTTCGTCAGCCTTCACCGATGGCCTGATTGGTTTGCAATGGTGACTGATTTCATCAGCCGTCACCGATGACCTGATTAGATTGTTTTGATGAATCCGTCTCCTAACAATATGTTTTATTGTATTCCGCGTTTTGAAAAGACTTGTCAATGAATTCATTGAGGTATGCACATTAATTCACTTTTGTTTTCAGTCATAATTATGTAATCTCACACTAGTGACTGATGTCATACCCATGTAGTTTGAACAGTTTTTAAAATACTTAGAAATTGAAAATTGTAACGAGCAAGTAGGAAACACAATATACACATGAGGTCACAACTGTTCTTGTCTAATATCGAAACATGCTGCCACTACATGCAACCTACTATTCTTCATGACCGAGTAGCAGTAAGGTTTGTCTCGCCAGTTGAGATTTCGAAATACTGATAAGTAAGCGGGCGACCGTGAGCGGAGCGACCGTCCTATAATGCTCACAACCCTGCTAGCCAGTAGTGGAGCGAGAACACATATTTTGATGAAACGGCTATAGAACCTGACACGACCGAGAAACTAT
>LUCH01018879.1:0-11014 GCA_013368495.1 Paragonimus heterotremus | reverse complement strand
CTCGACTGCTTACAGTTCGGGATTACTAGAAAAAATGTCTAATTTGTGTGGTAAACGGAAAAGGAGCGACATTCTCGTAGAAGGTGCTGTAGGCGTTGTGTATGCGAAATACTAAATGATGATGAAAGTATATTCAACGTGTTTCAATGATCGCGCACCCATCCTGATCGGTAAACTCTTCCGAAATTTTCTTGTATGCTTGAGTGTAATTAAGTATGAGCCGAACTTGCTTGAATTTTTGAAATCATGAAACATTGTATCACATGATTTCAGTGAAGTAAAACTAATACACCTTGTTGACTGTTTTTGATTGAGACCAACGTGACTGTTCATCCACTATTGCAGTAGCGTTCTATCTAGGTGGTGCCATCGCCCAAATGTGCGCAGGCTCCTGAGTGATATATATTCATGAGACGTGAATGCATTTCAAGGACCAATCGAAATTATCCATAAACGCTTCTGGGACTGCAATGTGAATCAACTGGAAGCAAATGTAATGAGCCCACATGTCAAAATCGGGCGTTAGCCGGTCACTCAAGAAGTTACCTAAAACGTGTGATGTGGTAAACCAAGAACCTTCTAACAAACGACGAACAAACTTGATGAACTTCATATGGTTTTCGTATGACACCCCAAACCAGATCAGCTTGTAAACGCAGGAAATTTGAGATAAACCATTTATCAAAACTTCCGAAATATTTTGGAATCAACCTTGCTGCAAATTTCAGTCTTATTTCTAAGGCAAACAGCGCCATTGCAGCGAAAAGGCGTTCAATAAAGCACAATCTTTATTATCCAACTCGCTAGTTCCCATGCCACACGTACGATGGCGATTTTGAATCACAATTCCAGTCCACAACACCCCCCGGTTTCCGCTCACACCTCATGTGCACTTCTACCCGGTTAAGGTGTGTGATTTACGCCTTCTATCCGGGGGTTTTCCGTCCGCTAGTCCTCGTCCGTTGATCCGATTTCTTTGAGCAATGGCTTGTCCGGTCGCTCGTGCTGTCCTCCGTCCATCCACTTTGGGCTTTGACCGTACTCCACATCCGTGCCGAGATATTCCTGAGAGTGTTGGAATAATCGCGCCTTCAATTTGGTCATCTATTCTATTTCGGCTGCCACGTCTGGCCCGTTGGTCCGATCCGGGCGAGCGATGACTCATCCGGTCGCCCACGCCGTCCTCCATACACTCGCGGTGGGTTTTTGAACGCACCTCCCCCTGTGTTGAGGTATTCCACCGAGAGTTGGAATGCTCGCACCACCTGCTTGACAGTCCACTACACTATGTATACGAACTGTCAGCAGCCTTGAGAACATTTACTTCAAATGGAATTATGTATAAGCACTCCGGGTAATATCGGACGAGAAAGTAGGATAAGATATTTTGGATGTGCACAAGTGTGAGTTAATTCTTTGCCCCAATGAACTATTATATTGTGAGTTTTTCCAAACGGACGTCGTGAGCCCAGTCGTAACTATTTTCATGACCTTAAAAGATGACAAATCATAGCTTAACATCGAACTGCCGCTAGTTAACCATACTGATTATTACTTTTTATTGAACTTTACATTAAATTGAAAACCATTGACTATCGTTGTTTTATTTATACTGCACAAAAGTTGTATTAGCGAACAATCACGACTGTCCACCCTAAAAGAGTCAGTAATGATACATTTTCCATTAAGTCATGCTGTCAGTCAAGAACGTATCGTTATGTAGTACACTACTTTATCCGCGTTAGTTTCAAGGAATTAACTTCCACTATTTTTGCTTTGATTGTTACATTTTCGAAATCGATAGTAGTTCACAAACCTAATGAACCGTTTCCAACGGGATTGATTTTACATGTAACTGCGGGGTAAGCAACTGCTACCTCTGACTAAGCATTACTCTTGCAATAAATCGACAAATTTACAAAAACATAGCAACAGTAATGAAGATGATGTATCTTTCTATACCAAGTTTAGAACACTGACGTTCCATTAACATCAGAACCAGGCTGACCGATCGAAATTTGTATTAAACCAACTAATGATTAGTCGCCGTCGGTTTTTACTGCACAGCCCAGTTAGACTATTAAATGTCTCTTTTTCCATCGGGCGTTTACCTCACCCGACATGTCCATCTCAGCACACGTCTGACAAGACAACATGAATTCGTGAAAGGTGATCTCAAACGTGTTTAGTCCTGACTAGGACACAGGGCCATGTCAAAATCAGTTTGAACGAAACGTTTTTGAGTACATAGTGGGGGTGAGAGTGGGTGGGTTGTGATGGTTCCTCCGATTGCCAACAAGCGACCTTCGATCTGCTTTGATTGTAAAATACGGATGCAATAGTCAGGATGAATGGAGTCTGTGAGAGTGATTGAGTGTTTGGACTCCATTAAGTGCGCAGCGATCGAAGACGAGCAAAATATTGCCAAGCCACGAGTTAGCCATAACGGATGATGCCTCGAACACATCCAACCAATCGTCGTGTCGTGTGGCCCATGTAGCTCGTTCCACAGAAGCAAGTGGAATGGTATTCATAGTGTGAGGCGGTCTGAACTGAAGGCGAAAATACTGGTGTCGAATTAAAGTGAACATATAGTTTGGCTGCAAAGTAGGCCTTGTTTCGGGTCACGCGAATTCTGCGGCTTACAACTTCAGATATATTTTCGCCCTTGACAGGAGATAAAGTTTAAATAGACTTTTTTTCCATGGTATATGGTTCGTCTGATTTTGCGTTACTTAACAAATGTTTGTGAACAAATTGCACGAGCTAGCCGATTTCAAATAGTGCGTTGAGTGTAAATGGAACAGATTTACGTTGCTCAGTCTACCAGACTTTAAATTAGATTAATTTCTTTTCTTAAATGTACGAAACTATATAAATTCGCATATCGTCCCGTCCAGCACAATTTACGGTATGCTTTCCTTTGTATCGTCCAATCTCGGCGGCGGGACAAGAAGACGTCTAGGAACGAGAAACTATTGGATGACTCGGGCTCTTCGGTGAAATGGGTATTGTTAAATCATACATGTAATCGTTTGAAAGTGGCTGACATGGAAGTCTATCGGAATGCCAGAGATGTGATCAGTTTTGTGTGACGTTTAATAGACATGGACCAAACCCACTGCTTACCAGTAGTTGTTCTGTAATGATGATGGATAGTCGGAGGTTTGGTTAATTTCAAGTTGAACATCATCCACAGCTAATCGCAACTGTCGCATTCCCATAGACTTTCCAGGCAGCCTCCTTTGAAAAAGACACTAGAATCGAGTTTCGCTCTCATTAGAGTTCATCAGTAGTGCACATCCTTGCCAATGCAGGGACTAGAACTCTGGCGACGCTTTCATGAGGCAACCGTGTTTACCCCTGCGCCATCGACCTCACATTAGACACGACTGAATTATCACATTTGAACACAGCCAATTTCGCTTGTGAGCAATGACCAAGTTGCTCGATCGCCTCGACAGCACACACAGTAGTTGTCCTGTAAACTCCAGTCGACGACCCCTTGATCAGAACTTCTAACGTAGGTCGAAACCTCCTATCTCATTAAAGGTGCTAGGCCATATTTTAGACTACTGATGATTAGTCGGGAGTGCGGTTTTGTGACATTTGTATACTACTTATAAGTAGGCAAACAGAATTAATGAAAATACCTTTGGGAGTGCACTGTTAAGAACGTCCATATGGGAAGTTAGTCATTAGTATTGCATATTAAGTACTGTTCGCAGAGTCTAAATCTTGTGGCATGGTCAATCAGTTGCGGTAATACGGTGATCCAAAAACGATGAACAATTACACGATTACACACGGTATCCATGACGGCAAGTCAGAAAGTTAATCTGAATGCGAAATCTGTCATGATCTGTGAATGATGTGCAATTTGTCTTTCTGAGTTCTCATGAAATGTCTATCCATACGTCACTTCTTCTAACCGGGCTAACCGACGACCGAACAGAAACTTATTTATGATAGGTTTGGAGTCCAGTGCACCTGCTTAGTTCATGCTATTTTGATTTCCGTCATTAGCATCTGCATTTATTATGTATTGCGTAGTATTGCGGTACTAAGGTAATATATGAACACTAGCTAAATCGAAATTAGTTGCATCACACAACCATGTTTTACTGGATGTTGTATCATAGAAGCAGTGTCTCGCCTCTCATGTATATCGTCGGCGTTATTGCTTTTGTGTTAATTTTGTTCGTAATTTCTGTGTTATTGCGACGCATAATTGTTTTGTTGTTTTCATTATTGTTGGAACAGAAAAATGAGGTTTTCAGTCAGCATCGCTAATCTCAAGATAAAAAGTGTCCTTTTATTGTAACAAAAAGAGCTGCCAGATTTATCTAGGAAGTATTAGTAAATGTAGCAAGAACCCAGTTTTTGACTTCTGCGAAAACCAAAGGCACCACTTGTGCGTTGACATAAACCTTTACCAGCGACTAAATGACTGACCTCAGTCCGCTGCCGGATTGTACTACATTTCACGCCATACAAACCCCCCTTCTTGGGCATCGGGTTATCGCTAGTAAATTTTAGTGTAGGATGTGGTGACAGTACAATTGTGCGCCTCACACACCCACTGCAGCGTTGTGCCGAAACGAGATCATCTGCTTTGCCGCAGACAGTAGCTAAATGTCATAAGTTACCAACCAACTGCAGCAGCAGTCCAGCTGAAAATTGCACCACTATGGTGAACCTGAGGAGCGGTTCGATTTGACAGAGAATCTTGGCGTAAAGAGAATGAGATCAAACACAGAAGAAGTTAATCTATAACACTGCGGCAGTGGTGGAAAAGAGGGATCAGGCAAGTTGCAGCTTAACTACCGACGATAATGTAGTTTTAGCTCATGATCATACAGTGGTCATACATAACGTTCCCAAATCCGTCGTTCAAAAAGTCTTACTCGGAATGAATCTAAAGGGCGACGACAGTAGCCGATGTGCTCCGTATGCTTAGGTTGTCAGGCTGGAAGCGCATTAACGACTATCATGGTTTAGATCGTTCGATGAGGAATGCAGTTGTCCATGGTGGGGTTTCCAAACACAAGTGTTCAGGATCACTTTTTGAACAAGATTGAATTGATTCGTAGGGAATCTAAAGAGGCTCTAAATGAGGATTCCGGATACGTCAGGTTAGTCGTTATCATAACCGACAGAGCACTGTAAAGAGGGCAACTCGACATCAGGGCATGAGAGACTAGGAAATCACTTACTCCAGAGGTTGGGTTGCGTGAGTTGAGAACTCCAAGGTGTTATAGCATACCAACGAACAGGGTGTACTTGACACTGGGATTGTCTATTGAACAGTGATAATGGGAAATGAAACTTCAAGGCACAAATTCAGCACCACTTGCATGGTAATCCCCAAGATTGCTTGCCTGTAATAAAGAGGAGAACTACCACACGCATTAGCTGGTCTTCACAAAAGGCGAAGACAATACCAAGTTGGTTGTTATTCGCTGAAATGTCCAGTGGTTGAACAACACAGTTCTAGTGAGAAACTCACGAAGAAGGAACTTGGTAGACAGCAGTATCTTAGTGTGCTCCGCCGAAAAATCGAAAGTAAACTTGAAGGTACTGATGCAATGTAAATATTATGAAGTACGACCATGCCATACAGTAACAAACCAGAACAACAGGATCAGCCCTGTGTGCCAGTAGGTTGATGGAACACTGGGTGGTCCTAGGCACCTTACTACACCACAGTCATCCACATAAGTAATAGATGAGCGGAAATTTCTGCTGTGGACAAAGGTAGTGCAGTGACAGTATTGTTGTAGACCTGGCCTCAATAGGAGATAGTCATTAAATCTCTGGGTCAGTTGGATTATCATCACAATTTCAATGAACTTCGAGGCAGATGTGAAGACTGCAGGAGACTTGCTTTTGGTAGCGCGGATAATGTGATGAAACGGAAGATGCAAACTGGCCACAAACAGAAAAAACATCCGTGAGTTCTCTTGTGGTGCTCAATATTTGATTTCCGTACTTTATATAGTATGTCTCCTGTAATCCACTTTGTGTCAGTGATGTGCATTTGTAGCTTATTTCATAACCAGTTGTGTAAGAACCCGCTCAAAGTTTGCTTCGATACAGTAAGAACAGGAGACCGGGGATTGTGGAAACAATTATTAGTTCACTTTGTGAATATAAAGAGTACAAGGATAGGTAGCAATACGTAAACAATCCGTTACAGAATGTGAGATGGGCACATACACTGTGTTCTCAAGCTGGCTGAGTTTCGAAGGGCTCACCTGTTTGTTGACTGTCTGACCAAAGGTGCCAAATGATCAGAACACTCCTCATTGGCAGTAGTCGCATCGACCCGACCAACTGACAAGTGAATATGGCTCATTGCTCCCCCGGAAGGACTGTCAGGAAATCTGGAACAGCCGCAGCTTTCCTCCCCCAAGTTGGCCTTTCCCATATGGTTTTCCTTCCCTGAGGGGGGAATTTCAGGATGGGGTTTGTCAGCTGCTTCACTTATCGATTCGGTTAGATGTCTGTCGCCTGAAGTTTCGATCAATCGGAAAATATCTGGTTAACCAATCAAGTGGTTGTTACCTAGGTAACGTTGAGACAAGTTGTAATTATTGAGAGCTGTGACTGAATCAGATAAATTTCTTTCCCTCAGAAGTAAGAGGAACCGTTTAAGCCAGTGCAACCCGGGAACAGTCTGTGACATCGTGCTGTGGGCGACCTCTCTGGACTTCGCATGGTAAAACTAAAAGTGGTAACACTACTATTGTTACAGGCAGTAAGGATCGGTGCCCCAAATCACATACTAGTGTCGTGCGCCAAGGACACGGATGGAGTAATGACAGTTTATTGGGAAATGCAATACATGCGTTATGCGTTTCAACACGACAACATTCATGGTCGCAACGGTTGCTAATGCTCAATTCCAGCATATACTGGGAACTGTTTTATGCCAAACTGCACTGTAATGTTTCTTCTTATATTTACCTCGCGATTACTTCAATGTCTAAATATATTCTCACGTCTCACTGCTGAATAGTAATAGTGTGAGTGGTATACTGTGATAGCTCATCATCACTATACTACTAGTGCCGAATGAGCAATCTCGGTGTACACCTTGCCTACTTTGTGTTAACTGCCTAATCCGGGTCAACATTACAAGTTATGAACAATCATGGATTTGAAGATACATCAAGCGCGTGCATTTACCAGTGCACCTGAATCGTAAGCCGAATACATCTATACAGGATATGTCGAAGTTAGCTAGTCTATTGCTGATCCGTCGGCGCATTTCTGTATATAACCACGTGTCGATCGAAAAAAAAGCAATCTTTGGCCAGACTTACAACGAACAAAACTTTCAACAAACGTTTCAACGAACAATGATCTCAACAACACTGTAGCAAACTGATATGCATTAAAACCACAGGAAGCAGCTAGTCTCAGAGAGGGTCGGCCTCTCTCCTGAGGTGTGCCTATAAACTGGCACTGTCGTGTCCCAATCAACGTGGACTCCGTCACAGGTTTCAATGCCATTTCCAAGATCACACACTCCAGATTTTCCACGGACGTTTGGTAGTTCTAAAATGGTACTTAGATTCCACCATCATTACCGACGTAAGCATCACCTTAAAGCCAAATGCGATACCGACTATGCCCCTTCAGGTAGCAGAACGCTTTTAGAGAATTGATCTTTTTGGACAAAATTGCAATGGTCAACCTCGAACCAAACAGCGAGGTTTTCATACACCATGATCAACTGCTAACGGCTGCCCGTCGTCACCACGCAGACGTACTCACCGTAGTACAGACAAGATCACTGGAAAACCTATATGCCACTCAGTCATTTCCGTACACTGCGTGTAATCGATTGATGACGTGTCCTTGTGGTAAGAAGAGATTACACTACCAGAAAGCAAATAGGAAAACCTAACTCCATAGTTGTCCGATCACTGTAAAACTGGTAGAAGAAAGATATTGTCTTTGCAGTTTGTTCGGAAACTGTAGGGAAGCCTACAAGGTCAACCGCGGTCTTGAGAACAACCCTAACATCTTTGTTGATCCGAACGTTGTAGAAATATCTCGCACTTTGAAGTGCAAGGAAAACTCCGTTTCAGATTTGGACAGGTTTTTCAATCCACTTGCGGTGATCGCACATAATCCTTGTTCCCGAAGTTAACGACCCACTTTATTTCGGTGATCCGAGAAAAATTACTTTAGGATGAATGCTGACACGTTGGTACCACAAGCTAGTGATCGACCGTTGGAACAAACCTGAATTCATTTGCCATCCAACTTCCGCTTCTACATCTTGATGGTTGTCTCGAAACGTACTTAGGGCTCCACGGGCTGCTACGAATTTTCTGCTCAAAGTCGTTCAGCTTGTCTGTAGCTGTGATTAGTATGCCTAAGATGTTCCAGCCGATTTCAAATGGCCCGATTATCATACTGATCCAGGAGTTCACTGCTGCTGCGCCTCTAGTCACTGATTCCCGACGGAATGCATCAGTTGCGTACAGAGGCTCTGTTCTGCGGTCACAGCGCAGTGTTTGGACATATCACTCTTTGTCATCTATACCATTTTTCGTGGTAATGGGTAAAGTGATGGCTTTAACGAAGCCAGAGATTGGTTACCGGTTCCACGACACTGGTCAACGATCCACCCTCACTATACTGAGGTCATTTTACTGGTTAAGACTCCGATGAGTCTCTCAAGGAAGTTTTTATCTACAATGTTGACCAAAATTTGACACTAGGAATGCGAATATCATGGTGGGTCACGGTCACTGTAGGCATAATGTGACATATATTGTTGAAGAATCCATTTCATTCGACCTAGATGCATTGACGGTCTCGGAAATCTTGTTCACCTGGGGAGATAAGACCGTCAGTAATCACTGACTATAACATCTACTACACTGACAAGAATCACTAAAATGCTCCCTGAGACCACACCAGCCTGTCTGTCTTCTGATACAAGGTCTGGTTTCAATGATAAATAACTCAGTTCTAAATCGAGTTCACCACAGTACACTTAAAGGTATGGACCGTATAAGTTGTTTTGTTGGTAGTGGCTTCGACTACGCAAGACGTAACAGTCGGCTACTCTAGCATACTTCAGGGGACTAAATATCCCGAATTTGAATAACACCATATCTATTTCGCGCTAACAGCCAGCGGACAGACTACAATTAAGTTATTTAAAGCATGGAGTACCCTTAATTCATTTAGTCAAAACAGAGAGAAGACATATATTGCGAAATGTTATTGCTATACGCAGTTTGCATAAAATTTTCTGGTTTTACGTTGGTGACTGATGAAAATAACTCGAAATGTTAGCACCTCGTGACATGTCTTCTCTCAGTTTTGACTAAATTAGATTATTGTCCAATCCCACGGTCCGACACGCTCTCAGGGTGTGACATTGACGAACAGGAAAGAAGCTCATGCGATGCGGATGGCCAAACGTTACCGCACACTAGAAAATCGTGGTGTTCAGGAAGTGACTTGTTCTTCACTCTGATAACGCTGACTGCTCAGTCTGAGTCACACATTTTCCAGGATCTGTTTCTTTCTATCCACCTTGGATGCGGCCTTCTACGGACTGAGGTGTGGAACGTTTGGGGCGGCCAAGGTGACCGTTCTGTTTTCTGCTATGGGAACTGCGTTCAGCTACAAAGCTTTGTTTATAACGTTCGGTCGTGTAGGATATCACATGGTGTGTGTTGTCCTTGGTAAAACCGCATGGTCAAGAGCCTGGTGAAAGGACTATGCAATCCAGAATATGCAGTCTATCATGTGCATTGAATGCAGACGCTGAACATATTCAGCAAAATCGACGTGGTCTCGATTCGCAACGACAAAACTGTCATACTTGATACCAGTATTGTGCATGATGATCGAAACCAAGCTGTCTGGACTGACAATGCGGGGAAATTCTGAACGGCATCTCACAATGCCACCACTAGATCGGTCCTCTATTTGGCGGGCTATCAGATGGACTCAGCCTGTCATACCCATCAACTGACGTGAGATTATTTGCTCTTAGTCGCGCACTGATGTTCCTTCAGTGATGATGCACATATATGCGGTACTACGTTCCGCCTACCAACCACGATGCCAGTACGCAGGGAACGTAGTGTTGACTGCCTACTTTTGACGGGCAGATGTATCACTGTGAAAGGACATTTCACTGTCTGATGAGTGTGCCTTTACCGTGTTTGCATCTCTATACCTTAGAATTTACTGACTCTAAGATGTTTCTTTGAAAGTTTTGTTTATTGTTTACCCTTTTGACATACTCAACGGACCACAATAATCTGATAACTGATGTTGTCTGTAGATGTCACTCTGATCTAGGGAACACGTCCACGGTTTACAGTTGAAAATCAGGCGACCCCATGCATGATAAACAGCCCGTTTGAGGTCCTCATTTGTACTTTTTTGTTCACCTTTGCTACAATCGTTGGATGTTCTTTCAAGAAGTGTGTGGAACTCGCTCTTCAGTATAAAAGGTAATCGTAATAGCAACAGCAGTTAACGTGGTAGCATGAGTGAGCACTCCTGTCAGTTAGGCATATGACAACAGTAGCGTTCCCGGAAAGACAAGATAGCTACCACTCTCCAGTTTTATGGGTTGGACTGTCATCCCGTCAATATTAGTGAGGCACTATGCAATCAGCTTCCGGAGGCGTTTCAATAAAAGGGTGCCCCAATCTACATGTGCAATGATAAGCAGCGATTCAACGTCCGCACAGCCTTTAGAGGAACCAAGGAAGTGAACAGAGGTGTACATCCGCCTGTGCAATTGGACCAGAAAGGTCACCTCATCAGAAAGCAGAGGAGGACCGGAAACGCCGACAGTATTCGTTAGTCCGTCTCAGGACTGCATTCGGGTACAGAGAATCGGGCACATACTTACAACACCACTACAGTCCTTAACAGAGTGGCGCCACCTGTAACTAACTGCTATATGATCCAACCGTGTCCGCGGATGAGAAGCGCACGAAGGTCTCCAAGTAACACAGTGCTT
>LUCH01018878.1:0-11048 GCA_013368495.1 Paragonimus heterotremus | reverse complement strand
AACCAACTGTGTCATATGGAATCCACCAAATGATCCAGCCGATTGACTGCCCAAGCAGGATTTCTCGATCAGTTCACGCTGGAATCCACCAACGCTACCGATGAGCATTGACATTCAATTACTGATTGAATTACTAGTTCGAATCCAGCCGAAGTCCAGATTTTTCGCAAATGGATCTCTTCTGAATTATCAAATCTGTCAAACTACTTATCAGTAATTAGGATATTACACAAAGGCGTTCAGTCGTTTGTGTGAACAATAATTCACTCCTGACTAACGTGGGTTAACTGATGAAGTGGTCAACAGAGTTGACCCACACAAACGTGACCGGAGTTCCACTCTCAGTCATTGCAAGGTTATACTTTACAGTTAAGTTTTAAAAAGAGAAAAACGGCAGCACAGTGGTTCTGTTCCAAAGGGTTTGAGTGAAACGTCTGCGGGAGTGAGAAAGTTGCAGTCACTTGCAATTGAAGGTCAACAGACAATTCTCTACTGATTGTTAGTAATGTAATATTAGGTTTAGCTTGCTGTCTGCCTCCGGTCCGTTGATCGTGGCATACATGCACACAGTACACTTTCGTAACATACACTGACATAGAACGCGTTGCGTCTAGTTGTGGCCCGTCACTCTCTTACTGAATTGCATAAACATATTTCGCACTAGGTTGCCATTTTATATCACCTACGGGTATTTGGACTGGAAATTACAAGTGTGAAATAGCTCAAACAGGCAATAGTTGACGCCACAGACATGGCGTATGGAGTTTAACTCTTTTAGTCCGGATATAATGTTAAACTATCGACGAGTTCCGGCTAGACGGAAATTTGATTCAGTCGAAGTAATTTAGATAGAAAATTCACCTGAAAGTGATAACTGCTATCAATATTCAGTTCTATGCAAACTGTTTTAGTCCGACTAAAGAAATACTTAGTATTTGGGCTATTATCCGAATTTTGACACCTTTGTTTGAAGGTAGATTGAGCAACCTTCCATTGGATAAGATTTTCCCGTTCTTCTGGACTTTTCTGCTGTTTAACACTGGTCACTAATATGCATCCTCGTTACGGCTACGATTTTAACGCCAATTCACATTCATATATAGGGACTGTACACCAACGTGTAATTTAGCACAGAACAAGCGCGATCGAATTATAATACTCAACCGGCCAACCCCGGTCACTCGCTCAGATTGCCCAATCACTCCCATGAACTGAAATCGATAACCACGTGACCAGAGATTTTAGTCAATCTAGAAACACTTACCGGGCGATGCAATGCTTCCCGACAAGTCGTCCAAGATTTAGTCTGGTCAACTGTAAAACAGTTCACGTTCATGCCCTAATCGGTGGATCGCTTGAACATCACACAATTTACGTAACATTACTGAACAAGTCAAGCGAAATAGAACCACACCTATGCTTTATATATCCTGAGAGATGAAATTGCGGCAATTTGCTTACTCACATTTTTGGCAAATGCAGATTGATTAATTATGGTTTGAACAGCATGATTATAACAATGTATATCAAGGAAAATTTGAAGAACGGTTAAAACTGGTTTCAGTTGAAGTGAAAATAATCCGCCATTTTAATTTTTCTCTAACTTCAATAGTAAGAAGGTTGGATTTATGTTGAAGTCCAGTGAAGTAGGGGTAAACGGATGCATTGTAAAATCGGGGGTGGAGTGGGGGTGTTGGTAAGTGTTTGTACCGGGATCTAATGGAGGATTTAGAAATATCTGGGCAACCGACGTAGGTTATGTTAGGTGAGATGTTCTCCGAAATTGTTTTACATATTCTGAAATGATGTGAAGCAGTGGAGTGGAAAAAATTGCTTACCGGATCTACCACTGCAACGCCACACAAGTTTTGGGAGGCCAGTGAAATGTTGTGAAATCTCGCGACAACATATTATGGAAGAAATCCGGTAACCAATACATTCGATGGAGAAGCACAAACACATCGAAAATTATCCTGTTCAACTGATGGGGTTGGATAGAGGTCTAGGAACGCCCGACATAAAAGAGTTTTCAGACTTTAGTGTAAACATCAGTAACATAAAATGAACATACCATGTTGTTACTCAAGGTAATCTCCAGACATTTGAAAGAAATCAATTGAGCTAGGGTTTCCTTGTGTACAAAGGAATGGAATTGCATCTGAAAGTTCCCCATATTGATATTTCTCCATGCATATTTGACTGTGTTAATAGACATGGCGTGGTACTCTGACCAACGTGATAGTTCGAATAAACTATCCAGTAGGTATGCGAAGAAAACTGAGTTGATTGTTTGATGTGCAACATCATATCTGCATACCTGATTAAACATTTATGATTTTCGACGATAATCAATGCGACAGAAGAAGAAAATAAGAAAGTAGAGTGGAGTACACCATAAGGCAATACAGACAGTGGTGGGCTGCGATGTGGTTCGACTACCGTATTTGGTAACTTACCTTCGATTCGTAAAGTATTCGTCCTACGCTTGAGCTATGAATGGTAGACGAAATAAGTAGCTGAAACATTGTCGTCGTAACAACGGTTCAAAAAGCATAATTGTGGTATAAGCAACGTATGTAGACGGCTGTTGATTTTCCATCAGGTATCGACGGAATGAACCTTACAATCGAGAACATCACGCGTTTAGCATGAGCAACAATAAATCAACTGCCTAGTAGATTTCCGGAAGCTGCCGATGCCTCAGACGTGCAGGGAAATCGGGCAGACGTGGCAGTTTCGTTTTGGGTTCTTGCGGTGAGTACCTCCCTCCAACTATCTGCATATCTGCTTTGTGTAAAACACTAAATGAGTAACTCAACTTGGAGTTGGCACAATAATTCAGCACAATGTTTGGAGGCAGTGGATAACAGGACGTCATTTCTGTTTGTGTAGCTAAAAACCAACCGGACAGATTCTTCGAAAGCAGCTGAGCTTTCGATAGAAATAGACGGATCAACAGATAAAGAAGTCCCAGTGGACAACAAAAAGAAAATATTCATTACTTTGTTGAAATTATAAGTAGGCTGGTTGGCATCGACAACAGACTTCTCGACAAATGAGTACGATCCACCCAGCTCTTTGATGATTTGTCAAATCTTTGAGTACCTATTGTTATCCAGTAATGTTTCCTGTACACTGAATTCAAAAACCGTAAGTCACATCTAATAAACTGATAAATAATCTTTTGAGCTATACGTTTGCAAGAGTGAGTAACTTCGACTAACAAGTAGCAGTGATTTAAGCTTCGTTTTACCCATTAAATTAGGGTAACTGTTTATGCTAAACCATGGAACTGGAAACTTATTGCTGTGCTCGTGTTAATGAACTTGCCGACTGCATTCGTGTAACGTTTTTTTATAATTGACAAAAGTTGTGCGTTAAGGCCACGTCTGCGGTGTTTTCCTGAAAAAATTTCTAAAAAACTAACAGATATATTTCTTACTTGACGTTTAGTTTCTTTACCTATAAGGAAAGCTTTCTTTGCTAAAATAGGGACAAGAATTGCAAAACGAAATATACAACCTTTTTCTACAACACGTAATGAGGTTCTACCAGTTCTTTTTACAGTTTCAATGCTCCCTAGTTAACAATGTATAGAAAAGTCCAAGATATTTGTTGTAAAACTGAATTTCGTCAGTCCAGCTTTCAGTAGCTATGTGATTTATGTGGTGTTGCAACATTGGGGGACACCATAGTAAATTTTCGTTGGTGACCACATATTTAAGGGATATTTTTCTTAAGTTACTTCACATTGTTTTTCCCAGCAAATTCGATTGAAGCATACTACTTACATAACGGACGCCTACTAGCTAGTTGAGGGATAAAACTCATTTCATTCCTGAACACTCATCAGTAAACTTCGGTTAGTCATTTCTTTCAAGATGCCTTGACTATTCTGGATATTTTTCGATTATCAGTTCAAGAAATGCCCCTACGTGGACCAATGACAGTCATTTTTGAGCGTGTCAATTTATGATGGAATTCTGAGAATGGGACCATTCAGGATGCTATCGCTCTACACAGCAGAGATCAAATGAATCACGTGACAACATAAAGGTGGTACGTGTTTAATTTCAGATGGGATGACTCATACACTTAGTACTTATGTGAAAATCTGAATACAAAACGGCAACGCTTTGTTCATTAATCAGATAACTGTTTGTCTGGGGAAGCCTATTCTTCACAGCAGCGGAAAACCAGAAAACTTTTACTACTCGTTGACAACAGTTATTGCTGCCAAACTCTCAGAGCGTATACCAGAAATAAGCGGGGTTTTACATTAAAATCCTTACCCATGATGAGACGTGGACAGAGTATTGTATAACTGAAGACTCGTGAACAAAATGCTTATATTTCTAATTCATGCTTGGCCAGTGGAGGTGAAATTAACAGAATGGCAGAATTTGCAAGCTTTTGAGCAAAACAGGTGATAGAACCCGAATTATCTGCATGGTCATTAGCTTGGTCGGCTCCCATAAATTAAACTCGAGTTCGATGGAACAAGTAATGGAGATAAATACCATAGTCACTCTGAGGAGGAATGCAAAGAATCCTAGGGTAACACGTCTGGTTTATTTTCGTTTGTGGTCAGCCTCTCTAGAATTATTGACGGAAATGGACTCTAATTTGAGGCTGTCTTCTGGAGGATCTCAGGTGGGCTCAAACTGTAGTTCCGTAAGATCAGTTACTGTTTGATCATGCCACTGAGAAACAATCAAGGATATTTTTATCATCCTGTCTCAAGCGACGCTCATAGAGCTAAAGACAGAAAGTTGGTGAGCGAATAGACTGATAGCAAGCTAGCCGCCAGTATGGATCACAGTCACGTGTTGTCGCAGGTGCAAAAAAATAAAATGAAGTGTGTGATGAAAAACGTAGTTTGCCCGGTTTTCTGTTAGAACATTGTTTGGCCAAGATATTACTTGTAGACTACACCGTTTTTGAAGCCAAGGCTAATAAACCAAAGTATGTACCGTTGGTGTGATGTCTGGATTGGCGTTGGAGAGGTACTACAGTTAAAATACAGATTTCTAATTGATGGACGCATCAACCATTCAAAGTAAGACTGTGCATTTTAATGCCAGTGAAAATCCTACTTCACTGTCTAACGCGATCTCATCAGTAGTACATGGCAACTGGCCGATCATCTAGATGTTAGATATTTCTGTTCGTTTTCTGAATGGGTAATAGCTAGCTTATTACGTTGCCTCAGAATTTAGCAATGGTAATCAACTCAATGATATTCTCTCACTTATCTAAATAAGTCACTTATTTTCATGCAAACGTGAGTAAGTGAATGTCCAGTACTTGAGCACATGTTTAACTAACAAACAAAATGAAAACCTTGGAGGCGAAAGTCGGTTTCAACATATATAGTCCATTTTAAAATCGGTGCTTTTGATATTCGACCTGT
Organism: Paragonimus heterotremus; assembly: GCA_013368495.1. Classification (NCBI taxonomy): domain Eukaryota; kingdom Metazoa; phylum Platyhelminthes; class Trematoda; order Plagiorchiida; family Troglotrematidae; genus Paragonimus; species Paragonimus heterotremus. The sequence continues at coordinate 5,635 of LUCH01018878.1, read as the reverse complement.
GGAAATGACCGCTTTTTGATGTCATTATACTGAAGAAATTTGATCCGGTCATTCATTTCCGGTCGGTTGAGTAGCGTAGAAGGAGCCGCTTGGTTCAAAAGAAACTTTATTGTGAAAGATTTCATACCGGCGCATCAGATTTCACGGAACGGAAAACCATATGTTACCAATCAAATGAACACAGTTGTGACCTCTGGACCAACTAACTGCAGAAGTATCTGCTGTCCACCCCAACGCTTTGCGACCTGATTCTAGGAGTGGAAGTATAAACTTGTGTAAATATGCTGACAAACTTTAAATAGTTCATCCAACATCTATTTTAAAATTAAACACAATTGCAATCATTTGAAATTTTAGAAAACTTCCTTTCTCAATTACAGCCGGTAACGATTGTGCGTTAGGCTAATGAAGGCAGTTCAGGTTAGTGTAAGAGAGTCGGACAAAGTTGGATCCGGTGCCAGATGAAACCAGCTGCTGTTTGATTGCCTAGACTGCATGATCGTTCTAATGGGGGAAGTTTTCCTGGCTTATAAGTGCACCGCGATGAAGAGAGAGAGGGGTTTGCTCGGCTCGTCGTAGAGGGCGCGCGACTCAGCAGATGTGCGATGGCGCCATCGGCCACGCTGTGAATGACGAGTTGGGTATAACAGGCAGCTGGATCATCAGAGATGGAAAGCCGGCAGAAGGAAATGATGAAAGTAGGCCGCTTTCTAAATTGCACCGCCCTTTCACCCACAGAGACGTACGCACAAATACAAGCATACTGACTTGAACAGACAAATGCGACTGTGTGCCAGTTGAAGGGAACAAGTGCACTTGGTTTATGAGCAAAATCTTGGCAACCTACTAACTATGGTTTGTGTGTGTTGACCGCACAAATGCCAGATACAGAGTTATGCGAGGCAATTCCACAGGTCCTATATATGAGACAGGTGTGCAAATGTACCAATATGGTTGCATGTTCGGATGAAGTGAACAATCTAGGCCTCATTAAACTCATTCGGTCAGACGGAATGAACTCCGTCTCCCTACTACATAAGTGATCACTTTTCTCTCAATAAAATATCGAAGTGTTCTGATGAAAGTTAGCAATTCGTCTCAACTAAGGTGTCCGTAGTGCGCCATTGCTTGAAACTTCCCAGTTTCGAACTTTTATCGACTATGATAAAATGATGTTTTTACATTTAATTTCGTAAACGATCATCCTGATGTTTGAACACTGCGTACCTTTGGACCAAAGTGCAAGCAGATGTGGTATTTTGCAGTTGAGGTAGTCATTTAGATTTGTAATAATGAACAGTATGGGTGCTCATTCTCACCCCTTCACTCCACTCTATGTTTGAACGTTTAGGTAGGTAAGATAATCGAAATGAAATTCGAACCAGCAAACATTTTGACAATAACCAAACTTATCGTGTACCATCAGAGGATCACTTGAAATGGGGGCGATAAAAATTAGTGGCGTGAGATCCTCTAACCACCAACTGGCATGAGTAGATCTGGCTCATTTCAGTTTGTCACAGTTTATCCTCAATTGCCACGTAGGCTAGAGATGATTACAACAACGTTACCTCGCATGGTAGCACATAAACCAACTCTTCACAAGAGTTCATTCTTTTAGACCGTATATCTGCACCAATTGCCCGTCTGATGGTTTTGTGGTTGCGGAATTAATTAGGAAGTTATCGATTCCATGTATCATTATGTGGATCGACGGAAAAACATGAACACTCCTTTGTGGTTTTTCTAAGTTTAACCCAAATCATCACATGATGACGACTCATGTCAACGTGTATTCCGGTGTATTGGGAAGTACTACTTACATGATGAATGTTAAATTCTGATAGTAGTAGATGAGAAAGTGTTCCGCTGTATCTAGTGGATCAACATACATCTACTGGTTTCTTGCATGCATAGATCTATATATACATGTACGAGCGTATATACGCATATATATTTGGATTTGAAACGTCAAACTTAGTTGTCAACTACTCAATGTGTGCCCTTTTTTTAAATACTTTCTACAAATATATACCTACATGTAAGTATTGCGTTGAAAGTATACGATTTATTAGCGTGAATTTCGGGTGTAGGACCGTTATTATTGGCTTTCTTTCAACCTAGGTCTACAAGTGATTCTATATTACGGGCAGTAATCAGAAGAAAACTTATCTTTTCAAGTTTGAGAGGCACTTATCTGAAAATGACTGAACCACCGACTATTATCCATAAAAATTTCAGTTCGAGATGTCTATATCAGTTTTAAGTATCTCGATGTCATTTTTGGATTGACCCCTAGAATTGTCTTGCTGCTGCTCTGTATATTCGAAGTCGTTCGAACTGAACGGCTGACATGGGCGCAGTGTGGCAGAAGATGGAAGCTGACAGGCTTTCAATAAAATCCGTTCTACCCAGGTAGGGATAATAAGCACCAGCGAACAAAAACAATCAGAAGATATGGTGGAAATGAACAGGGGAGGTGTGAACAAAACGAAACACAAATTCAGGCTGGTATAGTAAACGTTTACTAACCTCATTCAGTTAGAATGTCAGTTAGATTAGGCTCCTGAACAACACCGGATATTATTGTAATCTGTATGACTTCACTTTTCCTGCTGTACTGCAGTAATGTGAACCCACTTAGTCAGGACGACCATGAAGACTCAGAGAAAAACCTTGGATAACCGTAAACTGATGGCGAGTCATTGAAAGCAATAACAAGACAGGCAAAACTGATAAGTTACGTTGATAAAAACATGGATATAAGAAACCGCGTGGTACACTTTTTGTTGAATAGGTAAAATGTTCATGTGTATTCTTATCTATCACAGCGTAAGTAACTTATCGATGGCTATATATTTTAGAGTGCACATAGGCGTAGTGGTAGGTGGTTTTTGTGTTGATGGGTGGAAGTCAGATACACTGTATGAACCTCAAACTGGTGTATTCTGTGTTCTACCTCAATGTGTGCTTTAACATACACCGGCATTTGTTTAATCCTAGAAAGCAATTCGACTTAGTCTGTTTTCGTATCCTGTGTATGAGAAGCTTATCATTTTGTTTCTAACTACCATTGGAAGCACTTAATATTCTTGTTTAGGAGCTGACTTTTTCCAAGAATCCTCGGGTTGTATGGCGCCAGAACTTTCAGTTGCAAATCTGAAAAGAGTCGACTCTATGAGTTCTTTTGCCCTGGCTGATTATGTGCATACTTGTATAATGCGTTAACATCAGGCGGTCTATGTTATAACAGCCCAAAAGCTAACGAGCTTCAGTAAGCCAGTTTCCGCATTGAAACCATAAATGTGAACCATCATACGATCCTGCTTCATGTATTTTGGACTTATTAAACGCTTCCGGAGACCTATTTAAGTAACCTTCGAATCATACAGTAAATGTTGCATTGAACTCCGAACCTTGATAAACAAACATGTTTATATGTATATGTATATTTATGAATAACCTGCAACAAAAAAAGAATTTAAAAACGAAATAAAGTTTTTTTAATAAATTTCCTTTGTTTATATTTACTTGCTTGTACGAAATGAACATTTGAGACAACAATTCTCCCACTTTTCTAAAACGTAAGTCGGAGTAAACGTTAGTATAATGATCCAAGTTTGTGAACACAGTAACCACAAAAAGTCATCAATCCGAGGTTAGAACAAGTTTTGAGTGTACCGTCAGATTCATCCATACTTAAACCTGTTTACAAAAGAGGGAAACCACCGTATGCATCACGTGAATGCTGCTTGCCAAGTCGTCCAGCATGGACACGTTAGTCAGATTGAATCTGGAAAGTCATATCGGTGTTCATCTGCCCGTGACTGTCGATCATAGAACCTGTGCCTTCTGCATAATTGTTCACAACGTTTTTAATGTGATAATGCGCTTGGTTGTCCCGCTTAACTGAGAGTGCATAAAACTACATGTGCGTCATTCATTAGCCATACGACAACATTTGAACTGTAGCTTTACTCGCATCTACACTCTGCTAATTTTCGCACGATAACTTCTAATTCGGCACAAGCTGTGTCGAGATTCGCGACAACAGTCTCTCCGTCTTGCGTGTACAAGCAGCCTAGAGTAATTTTGTGTTGTCTACCAGAGTTTCAATCGGAAGATTAGCTCGTAACCTAACAACTCCATTCTGACCATAGATGTCATGTACAGATCTCAGAAGATGACACTTTCCAGAAGTATACCCAATCTCCAAGTTTCGTTTAGTTCTGTAACGTGTGAACAAGTCCATTTAAGTGATAATCTCATGTTTTTGTCACCCTGTCAAATCCTGATGCTACTTAACTATTTCGTTTGTGTTTGTGGCCACAATTCTCCGAGTTGCAACACTTACTAGTTGTTCAGTCAACGGATTAAGAAGCGAAACTCTGTGTCAGAAGCAGCTGGGCATTTGTGAACTTTGAGTGTATTTACATATTTACGCAAGTGAATTTGAGAAAATTTTTGAACGGTCCCATGTGGGTTGATAGTGACTTTGTCAGTTCATGTACCTTGTTCAATTATTCAGCTATCATCCATCAAACTCCTAATGAGGTGGTTGCAGGGAATAAGCGACCATGGTCTCATTTGTTAAACCAGACAATGTTGGTTTTGGTGCGATTTGGCTGAAATTGCCAGTGGTTCTGCTAAATTTGTTGTCTGGATAGAAGAAAGTTATTTATAAGCTAGAAGTTACTACATAAACTTCTCATACAACACGAAACTTATTTTGGTTCAGTACTAACTAGCATTTCCCTAGATATATCATTCACAAAATGGTAAAAACCAGTCTTGCATAACCAAATCCAAATAAAATAACACGTTTGAATCTAGCTGTAATTTAGTGAATATATTTGCGAAATTGAACAGGTTTATTCTTGTAACTTTCAAGGACGTTTGAGTTAGGATGATTGGTCTGTCAACTATAAGGCGACACACTAGCCGACAGAATTCGATGGAATGAAAACTGTTTATCTTTCGAATAGGCAACTTATCAGCCGAATTGTTCTAACGGTTGTCTGGATGAATCGAATTCAGTGGACCACCACATCCACAACACTTCTGACCTATTAAAAGAGTCAAGTGTCTGGAACGGTAAAAACCGATGTGACACTTCAAACGAGTAGGTGAAATCAGCGACTTGACCTGATTCCGTAATGTGACTTAGAAGTAGACGACGTAGGAATTCGGTTGCTGTTGGCATTGTTCATTCCATCATCTCGCGTAGCGACAACTGATATTTAATTTCATCCATTCTAGACAAACCTCAGTCACACGTGATCATAGTTTTCGCAAGCAGGTACACTTCCCAGCTACTCTGTCGTGGGCATTCATCAATTCTTTCGACATAAACGTCACTTCGGCTGCAGGTAAGGTGTTAGATTACGCGTATGACAAAACACTTCGGTAGGTCACAGTTGGTTGGCGGCATCCGAAACAGATTAGCCTGACACAGTGACCGAAGCCAAGGGATGCTTGCGCTTTAAACAATCACCGCAGGTGGCTTGCGCTGCACCACTTGCGGTTCCACTCACACACACCGTATCCGGTGTAAACCCGAAGGAATAAGACCAGTAGGTGTGTGAATGAGGACTTTGTGTCCAGCTGGCCAATGCTGGTTAGCCAACTGAATGAC
>LUCH01018877.1:0-10886 GCA_013368495.1 Paragonimus heterotremus | reverse complement strand
CAACCACTTTCGTTTGTGAGTAATGATCAATTTGCTCGGTCGCCTCGAGAGGAGACACAATTACTGTCTGTTAACTGCAATCGATGAATGATCGACTAGGACTTCCCTTAAGTTGAAATCACAGAAATCATTGGCTTGTTGCCATCAACAATCAAATGTCGCTCAACATGTTAGTGATTTCTGAGATTTCAACTTGGAGGGAAGTCCTAGTCGATCATTCATCGATTGCAGTTAACAGACAGTAATTGTGTCTCCTCTCGAGGCGATCGAGAAAACTGATCATTACTCACAAACGAAAGTGGTTGAGTTTTCACATACGATAGTGCGGTCGTGCCTAATGTGAGGTCAATGGCGTAGTGGTAATCACGGTTGCCTGCTCATGAACAGCATGTCCGTGGTTCAAGTCCCGGCGGCAGTGGCGATGGTATGCACTACTGACGAGCTCTAATGAGAGCGAAACTCGAGTTTAGTGCTTCTTTTCGAAAGGGGCCGAGTGGAAAGTCTATGGGAATGCGGCAGCTGCGATCAATTATGGGTGATGTTCAATCTATATGCAAATGGATAAATTCATGAAATTCTCATAATCCGTCTCATCTACCAAACCGTCAATTCTCTGATTTTGACTCACAACACTTACCTCGGAAAGTACGTAAGGGCCACTCTACGTAGATGGCGTGGGCAAACTGATGTCTGAATCTTCATCAGGGACTTCAACCGTACGTGGGTTAACATTAGCTACGTGTTCTGCCGAAATGAAATAATCAAGCCTCTTAAAACTAACTTATCAGTGCTCGCCATCAAAACATCATACACAGAGCCACTGCAGCTGCTGGTAACAGCTAATTCCGCTCCCGAATTATGCCAGCAACATTCCTCATGCGCCGGCTTTATAAGACGATGGACATTCGAACGAGAGCAATCACGGGGATTTTCCGCAAAGTCACCAGCCCACTTGAACAACAAGACAGGTTGAAAGTGGCTGCTCGCACGCGATTGCCCGCGTCAATGACGAGCTCTAATGAGGGCGAAACTCCAGTCTAGTGCTTCTGCAGTTCGAAAGGGGCCGAGCGGAAAGTCTATGGGAATGCGACAGCTGCGATCAATTGTGGGTGATGTCCAATCTATATGAAAATCAAAAACCCCTACTACTCATCAATTCTTTGCTTGCATCTATATTTTATGCAGTGTGAGGTGGTGTGGGCACTACCTGCATTTTGTGGAGTCGCTATTGCGGGAAACTTTGTCCCAGTTCGTTGGTATTTGCGGTGAGTCAGAGCTCGTGTTCAATTTGCACTGTTTGAGGCACCTGTGTGTGGGTGTATGTTTGTATGGCAAGCCTCCCTCGTATTTGGCATTTCCATTTGAGTCGTACATTAGCACGGTGCGCAGGCACGTGCACTCCCCGAATTTATCCGCATCACAAATTTTCTGCTGCATCGCAGAAATAATATATCAGTCGGACGTTAACGCTAACCCAGCGGCCTTGGATGACTCGGAATGTTCGAACATGCGAGTTGCAGCAAAGATCTGCCACTTTGTGTCGTCAAATTTAGTGCACACCTACAGGAGGCCCAATAATACCGCTTTAATCGCAAATATGCTCGCTATCGTAACAGCAGTAAAGGGAAGAAAAATTCGCATTCAGCGGTTTGCCAGCTGTGTTGACTTTACAACACCTGTTTGACATCATCCACGTTGAACATCTACTTTTTTTCAAACCTGTATGTGGACAGCAGGTGGGTTGGTCGTGAGCTAATTCGGTGCAACGGTTTGCTTCTGCCACTAAACGACGTGCATAATTTTTACCCTGTTCTACATACCGTCAAACAAAACGTTTTATACCCGAAGTTATCCATTTCAATTATACCGTTTTCATCAAAATTGTATTTAAGCACCGTCAGCACTTCAGATGTTCCACGTCGCGGAGTGTGACGACCACACTGTCTGTATTACCCAATGTTCGTGGATAACCAAGCCTGAATATACTCTGTGGCCTTAAGTAAGCGGCAAGCAAAATAGCAAGTTGCTTTTAGACGGAGTGCATGCTCCACAGGGTAGCAAACTATATAAGGTGAAAGTGCATAGAACCAGAGGTAAGAACAACTGTAAAATGCCAAACTTTTGTAGACACTTCCGAGAAGGCCTGCAGATGCGAAGGCTTTCTAGAACGGCTATCCGATATCCCATCGACTGATGCTACTGATCCCATGAATCGTGTGGAAAAACGGAAAATGTGTGTTCCCCACGCACTTCAATGCAGTATACATAGAATTCTAACCGTGATGTCAGGTTTTACGGACGAAGTTGACGGCATTGCGGAAAAACGGAACTATTCAGCAGACATTGACTACTGTCCAACTCCACTACTGCTGGGAAACATGTCTAGGGAATTGCCTTCTAAAAACCGTTTACTCTTTTCGGCAGTGGAAGACGTCCCCAAGCTAATTAGTCCCATTGCCACCAGGTAGATGTCTTGAAAAGAACTTGCAGCTTTTATGTAGTTCTTTTGTAAAAACGCCTCCTCAGAAGTCAGTCCTTGAGTACAGTGCTGGCGATCGGTACGGAGTTAATAGTTCCGAAGGTTCAAAATATTCCCACATGAATTGGTTCGACCAACTTGAAGGTAACCACTAAATACGCTCTAGTTGCAATGTTCACCATCAAAGACCAACTTTCCCGGATCACCAATACGATGGAAAAATCAGTCAGCCAGAATGTTCGACTACGAGAGGAAGTGCACGCCATCTGCCTAGAACCGAAAGCTTTACGTTTTCAACATATTGTGGAAGGCAGCTCTTAATATTCCACTCTTCCCCCCCGTTTGCCAGTGCAGACGGCTGAAGATATACAGTTGCTGAAGGTGAATTTGGAAGATGGTAAAACTTACTTGCTGCTAGTAGTAACATTTTCCATTACCTTACTGTAACTAGGTCAACTACCTGTCAGAGTTCGGCGGCAGATCCGTCAGTGACTGTATAAGAAACCGGTTGAGATCGAACTTAACAGATGATTCGGCCGCAACCATCAACTGTCGAGGAGTGAACAATCGCTTCTTCTTTGTATCCACTCCGTTTGCGTCCGCAACCGTTAGTAAGTTGTTCGTAGACCGACTGATTTTCGTACGTTACGGGAACAGTTATGAAACATCGGTATGTCGGATTGTCTGAGTCGATGGTGAGAAAAAAATGTCAACTTTGCCTATAAAATGCTAAGAAAAAAGCCACAAAAAAGTAAACGCAAGCGGAGACTGGAATCGATCAATTATCCGTTGTTCATTTTGTACATTTACTCCTGTTTCAATAGATTATTTTTATTCCCCAATCGACTTTTAACCTTTTCTCCCTACATGGTCGTATTTCCGTGGCAATTAGCCGTTTCACGGGATTCGCCTTGAAGGTCGTTCAAAAGTCAAAACATTCATATTGGGGCGAATCCCAGATTTTTAAAATTTTTGGATTTTTTAAGTCGGAATTTCAGGCGAAGTACCTAGAATACATCAATTGTAAATAGGCGCAGTTAACAGAAAAATTGGAACACATCGAATAAGTCCCAAAAGTATTGACCTGGTGATGAAAAATTTTCCCACAATTCTCGCACAAGCATCCCGTTTCCTGCGTTAGCTCGCCAGTTCGAGTTTTATAGATGCGATCATTGCAATTTTCGAGGTGAAGTACGTCATCTCAGCCTGAGGGTGCTCCATTCTGCTGCGTTTTGAAGATGTGAACGAAATGGAAACATACGGCCATACAGTGTTGGTATTGCATTTCAACAAGAACACTAACACATTTTATGGTTAAACATGTGATCCATGAAAATAATGAAATTACGGCCTTGGAGTGCGTGGCAAAAATGGTGCACGGCCTTATACACAGCTAAGAGTTCACGACCGAAGGTGCTGTATCGCGTTTCAGTATCGCCGAGGCGTTGAAAAAAGTGCAATCGGTCGCCAAGACTCGCGAATTGTTCGTTGTGGACGTTTGGACTTCTGTGCAACGTCAGGAAGACCGACAGACATGTGTACCGATTTGAACACACAAAATGGAGTGGTATTAGCCGTCTTGGGTATATCCTCTTTTGCTACCGGTATCTGGCAGTAGGCGCGAACGTGGTCGATCATGCTGAAGACTGTTTCACCTACAAGGCTAGTAGTTAGATCGTGGACATGTGGTACACGGTACCTATATGGAACAGTGGCATCGTTCAGTCCACGATAATCTCCGCCAGGACGCCAGTCGCTTTCTGTCTTCTTTGGCATAATGTGCAGAGCGGATGCCCACGGGCTCTCAGAGGGGCGGATTATACTTGTCCAGCATATGCTGAAATTCAATACGAGCAATGTGCAGTTTGTCCGGTTCCAGTGTTTGCGCTCGCTGAAAAACTGGTGCGCCTTTCGCTTTGAAATGATGTACCAAGTGTGTAACGAGGGCAGGTAGCTCGTTAGATGAACAGGTTAACTCCGTGAATTCATGCAGTACCGCTGGGTATTCTAACAGGCCACCTGATAATCTTCCGGTGTTGCTAAACATCTTTTCCGTTCTACATGACGGCCGTACATACTAAATCGACATCGGAATTCGGCTGTAGCCACATACTAGGAAAATCTGTGAATCGATCACTTTTCGCGTTATACGATAACAATTGTTTGTTAGAGATATATATTTTAGTAACTAACAGAAAATTGTGAATTCTATATAAAAGATTTGGTCAGAGAATGTCAGATTCCATTATTCGTCATACTTCACATGACCATTTTACGTTCTTCTATTTATCATGTAATTCTGCTTTCCATTCTTGATTCCACGAGAAATTCTAACGCGAGACAACATTCCATAACGTTCGGAAAACCAGAATCCCGTACTGGTTGGACGAGTCGCCAGGTCTGTGAAAATCCGTCGATTTTGAGGAAATAACTGAGTCCAGAACAGAAGATCATCCATTTCTCCGGAAAAATTGCTACCCTCCTATCTTCCTTCATCATCACAAAAGTTTCTACACATTTTTCGAGAACCGTCCACGTTGAATGATGGCGAAATTCTTTGACTGTTCATTTTCTCCATCCTGAGATATCTTTTTTCTTGCATGACCTTGAACCTAAGGCCAACGTTAACATTGTGAAGCAAAAATTGATGTAACTACTCAGCATTTTTTATCGAACATTGAAAATTTTGAGAACTATCGTTTTAGAAGAAAACAAGCCAACTGCCCCTTCATAAACTAGAATTTCCCTGTATTTTTATGTCCGTTCTGTGAATTTATTCCTATTATTGGCGTATTGTACAATTAACAATTATGTGTACGTTATGGGTTTCACGTTAAAATGTGTGTACTGATCACGCTTCTCTGAGCGTGCTTCTCACAGATCCGTTGAGAAGTATACCGTTATCATCATTATCACCGCTTGGTTCAGCAAACAGTGGGCTGAGGACAGTCGTCGGGAAAGTGGTCCACATGGTGGATATACTCGTTAGACGATCTAATAGCTTGTGATGGCCTGCGTTAACAACTAACCCAAAGTGCTTTAAGAAGTCTATTCCCAAAATGGCATTTAGTACATCCGCTATAATGAAAACCCAAGGGAAAGCACGCCACAGGCCCATATCGAACACAAGGGAGCGTGCGCCAAAAGTGCGTGTCGAGGTACCATTGGCGGCCTGGAGTTTGAAGAGCGTCGAACGAGGCGCATCCGTTTTTCCAGGCGGTATGACACTGACGTGAGCGCCAGCGTCCACTAAAAAACGCAACCTGGACTTTCAATTTGTATAAAAAATAGGCGACCTCAAGTAGATCTGCCAGCAACAGTTGTCGCCGTTACATGCTGGCACTCGCGGCTGAGAAGGTACACGGCTTGATGCATTTCCGCGCCTCGGTCCCGAATCCGTGCTGATACAAACACAATCCCGCTTTTGAACGCGATCTAGGACGGCTACGTCTTCTGGAAGTGGGGCGAGAGTGAGAAGCATTAAGAGCTTGGATTTCCAGACGTTTTTTCACTTTTGCTGCTAACTCGGCGGTTATGTTTTCTGTGTGCCTCTACCTGTTGCATTCGGCTAGGAAGATGGTCGGTTACTGAGTCGGCCGGTTTTGTTAAATCATCCAGAGGGCTCATCGACATGAATGGAGAAATGATCGTTTGGACGGAGTGGGGCAAACTTTGCGTCCAAAAGTAACGCATGTGTTGGTAATCGATCTTGTGATTCCGTCCCACCCGCCTCAATTGCCAAAGCAACTGAGATGGAGTAAGGTCTCCTAAATGCAAATCGCTAAGGAGCATCTTAGGTCGCCTTTCTTCTGATACGACTACACTTTCTAAGAATGCGCTTTCCAGTGCGCCGTAAGGGTTGTCCTCGGATCGACCCATCAGTAAATATCTGACATAGGGTGCGACCGACTTTGGCAACGCGGTGGCTAATATGTAAACTTAGCCATCTGGCTAGTGATGCGCGCTAGTTGGAATTTCAGCTCTAGCTGCTCTAGCCAGTATTCTGGGTCGTCCGGACATGATCAGGGACACGAAAACTCGAGGCGTTTTTCTTTGCATCTATCTCGGCGAGCTCTGACTTGAGGACTGAAATATCTGATTTTGTAACACGCGAGCCGGCGGCTTACAGGTTGGTTGTCCTCTACACTCACGAACCAACTGTGGGGCAAAGTAGAGTCACTGTGGGACAGCTCTCTTCCGAAGCAGGGGATCCAACAACAGTCCTGAAAAAGAGAACAAGAAACAAGCATGAGTCATAGGCCCAGTGAACCATGCACACGACTCACACAAACGAAAAATGAAACGGCGCTGACAACACAGCAGAACGCCCCGTCAGCAATTCGAATTCAACTCGTGTGCGCCTGCTGGTTTCGGTCGCGAATTACAATTGCATCATTTAAATGTACACACAAGATTCTGTGCAAATATAAGCGCTTAGAAACTGATGAAACTAGGACACGAAATTTACTGCTGTGCACAAATATACGAATACGGGGAAAAATTGAACTTGGCATATATAAAATGTTGCAGTAAGTGTCAGGAAGCAGTAAAAATAGTTTAGGGAACGGACCTACCAATATCGTGATGCTAATTCCGGGGTTCGCAAGCCCGAAGTTCCCCGAGCCCTATATTAAAACCAATCGGAAGGCACAGTGAGAAGACGATGGATCTGCTAACAAACTTTGTTTATTTAGTGAATCACCGTTCACAAGCGGAATTCAACGCAACGATTAAGGGTGCTAGGGAGCTGGGCATGAGGGAACCTTGGACACAACCGTACGGCAGCCGCCAGACAGCACGAACGTCAACGGAAATTCCAATTAACCTACAGAATTCAAACAAGCGTCAGACTGGTTGAGCGGCTTTCTCAACGTTAGTAGCTAAAGTATTGTTACAACTAATTCTAAGCGTTCTGTGAAACGCTGAGCTACCCGCATCGACGAAATGGCGTCGAGCGCACAGACTCGGTAAGTGGACTGTATCTAATATACAAACAAACCGCACCAGACCGCTCCTAGTGAAATTTCGAGATCAAAACATTTGAGATCTGGTATTGACTAAAGCTGACACGATAGCTCAGAGAATGCCAGGCATAAGGGTAGCAGGAGATACAGCCATGCATCCCAAATCTGACCCTTATTTGGCGATTTTGGCTGCACTGGACATCAGAAGCGAGCGTCTCGGCACAGGCCAGGTCCGGGAAGGAGATCACTGTTTCAAGGAAGCAAGACGACGATGTAAAAGTTTAGGCGAACCAACCACCGGTGATAAAAATTGTTTACGTCGGTCCGGATCATATCCTCATATCCAAAAAACGAACTTATCCACCGGAGGAAATCCCCGAGAGATCAGATGCCATCAAATTACGGAGCAGGCAGATGGCCAGATCGCCGGAGCTGAAATGCATGCTGGCCAATGTATGCAGCCTGCTTAATAAGAGGGACGAGGTGCAAACGGCGATTCACTCCATAGATATTTGCTTGCCCACAGAAACATGGCTCAAAGAATAAATAGATTTGGGGGATTGGGCGCATGGGTTCCAGTGGTATCGCAGTGATCGTGGCAATGCCGTTGGAGGCGGCTGCCTATTGTTGATCAAAAGCTCTATAAGGCAGTCACCCGTAAACTGTAACTGCAGCTGCGTGAGCATTGAAACCTCCGGTAGCCTTCTCCATGTCAACCCCCCACTGATAGTCATCGGGGAGTACAGAAGTCCGGGTACGCAACCAGAAGAAGACGAAGCATTACTGAAATCACCTCAGCCGGTTTGTCAATCAGGCTACCGCATTCTCGCTATGGGGATTTTAATGCCCCTAAAGTCAACTGGCGATTGGGATCAGTCAGTGGTAGAGGTTTTGATCACAAAATGCTCAACCTAGTCAACAATTTCACACTAATACAGCATGTTAGAGTGGCCACGATGTCCCGACCTGGTCAGATAGCCTCAGCACTAGACTTAATCATAACTCTCCATAGCACTGACATCGCTAACATGTTGACTGGAGCACCACTGGGAGAGAGCGATCATATGAGGGTATATTTCTCGTTCCAGCGTTCCCTATTGGTAAAACAGGCACACAAAGTGCAACATTTTTACCCAATCGACCACAATAAAGTGATATTGGAAGCCGATAAAATGACCCGAAACGCAAGAGTTTCTGTGGAGGACCTCGACAGTTTGTGGACAAACTACGTCGACAACCGCCGGGCCCTTACAGAGAGAAACGTCCCTCAGGAACAAGTCGGAGGAAGGGGTCGGAAGCCGTGGGTTCGTCCCAGGGTCAAGAGAGCTTTCCAACGCAAGTATATGGCCTGGAAGGCTTATATTCAGCAAAAGGGGTTTAAAACCTTCACGATATACGAAAAAGCCCGAAACGAATCAATTAAGATAGCAAGAAATGCTCATCTCATCTACGAGCTTAATCTAGCACGAGACATTAAGAAGAACCCCAAGATGTTTTACGGTTATGCTAAGTTCAGATCCTCCCTAAGAAAGGAGATTGGGACCTCACTCTCTTATAACGGAGAGATTACAACGACTGACAAGGGCATAGCGGACGCATTCATGGCATAGTTTCAAAATGTTTCTCATTCAGACCATGGGGCACCTGAGCCCTACCCTAACATCGTGGGTATCGTCATGTTGGATCAGGACATTGCGCCCCACGAAGATGAGCGAGCAATATTCCAACCAAACAGTACAAAGTCCGCAGGACCCGACCACATCCATCCGGCTATCCTGATACCTCTGGCCGAATTGCTGGCGTCAACTTTCACCCAGCTGTTCACCCTCACCTTGGAAACGGGGGCAGTTGTGAGGGACTGGAAACAAGCCACTATAATACCCATCTTCAAAGATGGTAACCGTTCAGAGTTCGAAAATTACAGACCAGTAAGCCTAAATAGTGTCGTCAACAAAATTTTCGAACGCATATTACTTGAAACAATCTGTCGATTTATCTGCGAGCAGAAATTCTCCAAAACATCTCAACATGGCTTTCTTAATGGTAGATCTTGTCTCACCAATCTGATGATGTTCTTAGACACTGTCACGGAGAAGCTGGATATGGGGGAAGTGGTCGATGTGTGCTACCTAGACTTCCAGAAAGCCTTCGACTCTGTCAACCACAGGCTTTTGGGCTGGAAGCTACGAGAAGCTGGAATTTCCCCTAGAATCTGCAGTGGATTCAAACGTTCCTAGCCGGAAGATCCTGCAGGGTGAGCGTTAGAGGAGTACTGTCAATCGGGGGTCCCCCGTTAAGCGCAGTACTTCAAGGATCAATCCTCGCTCCTCTGCTCTTCCTGGTATACATAAATGACTTGACCGACAACCTGGTCAGTCCATGTTACTTGTATGCAGATGACTTAAAGCTGGTGGGAAATGCGTTGGACTAGAGCGGCCTGCAAGAGGACATTCTGAAGATCTGTGAATGGACATTAAAGTGGGATTTACCACTGAATGTCCTCAAAAGTCACATCCTTGCTAATGCTATTCAGTCGACCCCTAGTTACATAAGGGATGTTCATGGACGGACAGTCAAACTTGCAACAAAACAACAAACGAGAGACTCAGGTATCCAGGTTACTAACACGTTCGTTCCAACTGTTCAGTGTGCTGCAGCCGCGATAAGCGCACGGAGAGCATTATACCGACTAAAATCTGCGATCGCCAACCCATGTCCAGCAGTATTCATTCCACTAAACTCGGCCACAGTTCGACCCCACCTGGAGTATTGTGCCCAGGCGTGGTCACCGTATCTTAAAAAGGACACAGCTGTCCTCGAGAAAGTACAAAAGCTCGCCGCACTTATGATATGGGGTATGAAGAGTCTAAGTTACCAAGACCGATTAAGCTCGTTGAACTTATTCCCGCTCGAACGCCGGCGGGTTAGAGAAGACCTTGTTGAAGTGTACAAGATTATCCACCGCACCGGCACAAGTCTCTTGGGAAGTTTGTTTGTGATACGTCAGGACAGAGAGTTAAGAGGACATAAGTTTATGATCGAGAAAACAAGATGACGATTGGCAGTTAGGTAGCATGAGACTAATGCAACTGATGAGACGAAGAAATTCGATGAGGGACTCTCCTATAAATGTTATAACTCTCAAAGACAGTACAGTTGTTGATGACCCAGTTGAAATACGTGAACTCTTTAACTCACATTTCGCTGCTGCGTTTAGCGTGGAGAGCATCGCATTACCCGTTATTCCACTGAAAACAACAAAAGCTCTGTGCAACATTTCAATTGATGTTGAAAGTATCCGCTCACAGCTGGTTGTCGTTAAACCCACAATTCACCCTGGACCTGATGGAATCCCGCCAGTCGTTATCAAGCAAGAAGGTGAGAATTTACCGACCCTCTTATTAAACTTGTTCCCGCAATCACTTCTATCCAGCACTTTTCCT
>LUCH01018876.1:0-10984 GCA_013368495.1 Paragonimus heterotremus | reverse complement strand
TCAACATGATGGATTTTCAAAAGCGAAAAGGCTAACAGAATCAACTGTCCACTTGAGCGAATCTCCGAAATTATGTCTTCACTGTCACCTCTGTCGTGATGCTAGTTCGTAGGTTCGTACGACCAAGATATCTCCGGCCTTATGTTGACGCGGATCAGGAGTCCCGGTGAGATAACGTTCAATCTGCAAACAACCTATTTGTTGATTGACTCACTGTTCGCAACCAGACTTCAACACGACAATTACGGGCGCTATAGAGTTGAGTGTGAGAAAACCTTAAGCACAACCGCACGGTAGCTGCCTTCGAGGAAGAATGTCGCCAGAAATTCCAGTCGACCTTCAGAATTCAAATAAACGTCAGACTGGTCGGGCGGCGTTCTTAACGGCGATAGTATAAACATTGTTATCCCAGTGAATGTGGCCTACAGTAGTAGAGATGGTGTGGATTCATTATACAGCTACCAGCAAAACTGCGATACCTACGCCAACACACTAACTTTGATGTTAGCAGTTTGTAGCAAATTTAACTTCACAAGGTGATGCGAACCGGGCGGTGGTGCTGGTAAGGCAACCCTCAAGTCGCACGAAGTTAAGGACTTTGGGGAAGTTGAAGGTGATGTCACTACACCTTTGTTGTAGACTCAAAATCTCTTTTGATCAGCATGATGAATCGACTTCATTGGGAATGCCTCCATCCAATGCGTTGAGGTTTTAAAACAACGCACCTCCACGAAAAACGGTGAGTCAGTTCCCTTTTATTCTCAGCGCGTTTTGCTCCGTGTTCGTACCTGTGCTGTACGTAGAGTTCGGATCCACTGCATGAATTGGGAACCTGTATATCTTTTGCATTTAGCTCAGTGTAGACAGACATCTTTCAATTCCATTTCTTCTATAACGTCTGCAGCCTTTCCAATTTCTTGTTACACACTACTTTTCATACCTGTGACGTTCATTTTACATATAAACTACTTGTCTGTTTCAAGTCGAACATCACTCATGACTGATTGCAACTGTCAACTTCTCATAGACTTTCCCGTCGGCCACTTTCAATACGAAGCGATATACTGAAGAAATTAACTTAGTCCACGATTACTCATCGGTAATGCTTTTCTACTGTTTGAGCCAGCACACAGTTCGTCCTCCCGCGTTCTGGCTTTTACGTTCACCCGGTCGTTACTACCGGGAGTTAACTTTGGCAACAACCTCTTTTAGTAAACTTGGGACCAAAAGTCGCTAGAGTTTCTCTGTTGCTCAAAGAGAACGTTTTTCTAACATACCGCGATTTTGGCGTGTTGGAGTCCATCATGAGCGTGTCTTGTAACATTGCTAATTCAATTTTCATTTCCATTACATAACTGGTGGGCCCCTGCTGCTTTCTTTAGTAGTGTTTACTCAAAGATTTTTCCGCATAATCCCCGAAAAACTTTTCTCCCTATCACTTTATCGAGTCCTTTTCTTTGTGAGTGATTTTGTTTTCCACTAACATGGCAGATTCTGAACCAGACCCTTCTGTCTTGGTAAATGTAGTTTATACTAAACTTCCCGAGTTCGGTAACCGTGATCTTAGGCTCTGGTTTGCTGTGGTCGAAGCCACCTTTAAATCTCCACGCATCCGCTCACAGAAGACGGTGTATGATTCCATAGTTGTCAACCTCCCCTAACTGGCCGCTACTGAAGTCACCGACTTGATCCATACTTGAACCAACGTTGGCCCGTATGATACTTTGAAGGATGTAATCATTGGATGGACTGCAGAAACCGGTAAACAGAGCCCGTGGAACCGTTTTTCAGAATTAGACGTTTTACCCAGAACGGTGTGACGCTGAACCCTATGAAGTGCACCCTCAGAGTCACTTCCGCAGATTTTCTTGGGCATCGAATTGGCCGTAATGGTACCTAGTCCTCGTCAGGAAAAAATGGCGTTGCTAAGGGCTATTCGCAGCCACAGTCCATGAAATATCTCCGACGCTTCTTAGGCAATCTCAGTCAGTATTGTCGATTTATCCCACGCTGTTCAGAGCTGATTTGGAGTTGTTGGTTCAAGTGATTACCTTTTGGGTGAAATGTTTCCAAGTACATTTTTCAAGATGTACCAACACAGTCACTGCTAATGTTGAAGAAGCTGCAGCATATCATGAGAATTATTGTGCGTAGTTATATTATCAGTACTCACAACGGCAGTTTGCCTGTTTGTTTAGTAGACCTCACGTGTGAAATGTGAGTACTAATCATGACCTGCGTTCCCAGTATATTGCAAAATTACCCTGTTTCAGATGTTTCATTAGTGATACCGGGTTTCTGCACGTTATCGGGTGGGCTTTCTGTTAGTCAGATGAGCCCACAATAACGTTTCGTGGTGAGTTGTAGTTATACTTGGCCTTGCTCCAAAACGACTTTGATTTAACTCTTAATTCTTTCCAAAAGGTAGAATCCTCATTCCCATTAAATCCTCAAACGAGTTAGTGTGGAAGGACATACTGAAAGTCATACTGCTTCGTGTGTTGAACTCTCCCGTGACAAGTAAAACGTTAACAACCATCTTCTTCTATGTTGCGGGCTGTTTCCATCGTGAATTCTTCATTAGAGCAAGTTGTTTGGGGCATTTCAAGGTTGCCCATTCCGGCGGGGTGTTGTTAACATTTTGCCTAAAGTAAATTGTTTGCTGTCAAATATACCGAAAGTCATCCTCATAAATGCCCGCTGAATTAATATCCCGCTAATATATGTGACTACAAAACACCTAAATTTATTCGATGTGCACAGTAAATCGTTCATCTGAGCCTTGCCAGGCGTGGTTGTGTAACGGCGGATTGCACGCTCTACGCTTTCTTGTAACACCCATTATTTCCCGTTCAAGTGCATACAGGATGCACACCATCTTAGTAGATATATTCTGGTGTTACAGACTGAAAACTGTGATTATCATTCGTTTTAATTTTTGAGACATAGCCGTTTGAACCTACTTTCTGGCAGGAGCAAAGCTGCTTCCTTTAGTTATTCGACTACACCTGAAATTCTCGCTTAAGCTACGAACAACACTATGCCGAAATTTGATACCTCCTGCGGAAAATCTGATTAATTCCGAAATGGGTTTGGATTTCAACGAAGAAATTATCGCATACCTCAGTAAGCAATTTTAAATATTTTGCAGGCCGAGCCTTGCTGGATGGAGAAAATGGCAAGACTAGTGTAGCCACCCTATTCGTTATTATCAATTATGTCAGAGCCACGAGTGCCCTTTGTACTCCTTCTGTTTCCTACTTTTGTATGTACTTAAACATTTGTTTGAACGAGCACAGATACCGACAAGTCCCACGCGCACTGGAACGTACGACCCCGCTGCATGCACGCTTGTCGCTTCGCTCCGTTATCGCTTCGAAATTTTATTCGTTTACTCTCGCGTTGACTTCGCAAGTCAACAATATACTCTTTGTCTACTCGTTGTATTATTCTCAGCCGGTTATCGTCGGTTCGTTGGATCCCACATTAGCGCCTTCGACTTGCTACTGATTGTCTCAGTTGTGTTTAATAAAATTATTGCAAACCGCCTGTGTGATTTGCACGACCGACGTCGTGTGAAGTCTGTATGCGCGCGTAGGCAGTGTGATTAACTTTTTACCAATGACTGTACTAACGTCTTGAGTTGATGTGACTTTTACGCGTGTTGGCTAAAGTCGTAGTTCATTGTTTATCAGGTGTTCATTTCACGGTTACTGTATTTCAAAGGCCTTTCTACGGAACAGTGCCCGACGTACAGCGGTTACCTGGCAATAAGTGAAACCTCCTGTATAGCACATACCAAAACTTATCGCTGAACAGTTGCCAACACACAGATAATTCACCAGTAGAGGCGAAAAACTGAACAGCTTCTCAGGAAAACAGCTAAGGCGCGAAGGCGACAAACAAAGTCAGCAACTCAAAAAGAGAGGTCGGGTGAGCTAAAAAATTATCATCGTCACCACAAACGACACCTGGAACCATATAAAACTTGTCGTCCGGACCAGGTTTGTCAAGCTAAAAGTGATGTATTGCTTCGCTGTCTGTCAATTGCAGAGAGGATCAACCTGTTGAAGTCCAGTTCATGGTTTAAAAGGATGGATGTCAAGTCATTCCTCCATTGGTACAACACCATACTTGCAAACTTAGCTAACAGAAATTGTATCATTGGGTTGCGCGCTGAAGGTTTGTCTGAATATTGTTACAACCTTCGACAGAAATGGTGGCAATAATCAACGGCTTAATAGTGTATCCAGTGTACTCGGCCGCTATCTAGATATCAAAGCACGCCATCGCGGAACAAGCTACCTTGGAGTAGGAACACTTCTCATTTTGAAAGCCACACGTTCAGCTGAAACCTGTGTTGTAAAATTCAGTAAATAAGTTCAGGTTCACGCATGAAAGCCGCCGATCAACAAAGAAGCCACCAACAAAGTCGTCGCTCGTCGCAAATGGAATTAAGTCGCCTCACCCGATCTGGATAGTAACACATTTGTTCCTCTATTAAGCTGAACCGTACAACTCTGATCTGCTCAAATGCACTTTGTGGGATCAACTGACATGGTGCTTGAACCTGGCGACTATACTAAGACCGAAAACTTCTTTCAGGCGTTTGCCAAACACACGGTAACCTTGAAGCTGAACTGTTGTATCATGGGCTCTGTAGAAAGCAAGGAAATAGCACGACAGTTCAGCTTTGAGGCAACTTTCCAGTACGTGGTCAATCATCTTAGTGAAGTATGAGAAAAGAACGAGAAATTCACCAGTTCAAAGCAATTGGAAAAGATTCGAAAAGATAACCAGCAAAACCGTCGTTGTGAGAAACGAAGGCCACCGTGGGGCAGGGGTGACAAAAAATGAGTGCAATGCAAAGAAACAGAGTCGACGGGGCACATGCCACTCCTTTGATTGGACTGAATGAGCAGAGCACGGACTTGGGACGGCAGTCCTAACAACCGGAGATAACTGCTTTAAACTGTTTACTACTTTGTAAATTTAGCGGTTAGACATAACACCGATAAAAGTGATTGAGAAAGACTGCATCGGAGATTAAGCCGAATGTACAACCTTCGCACAATCAAAAGCGATCACACCAAACAAGTACAATGAACCGAACAACTATATTTTCAGACTAAGAAAACGTACCATCAAAAAAACAAGATAGTCATACATTGATAAAGCGGTCAGAATCTTTCTGGCGTGTGACTCAGGTACATGTTCTAGTGAACGTAAAATCCTCATGTTTTCCGGGAGCCTCCCTTTAAGGCTTCATCATGTGCTCCTCGTGTCATACCATGTTAAGTGATTTTCAATTCTCAAAGGAACTTTGTAGACCACGTGTTGTGATGCTGGCATTAGTAAGCCCTTAGCAGCTAGTCTGTCTGAAGTCGTGCAGTTCATCCAGCCAATCTTGTCAGTGGTTCAACGGGTTATTAACGGAAGTAGGAAGCTGTAGCTTATGAGAATTCGGCATCACGATGCGTAGAATCTTAAGGTCCTCAGCAACGGGCTGAAATAGGGCGAGCCCAAAAATTGCTAGAGAGCTAGCAGAAACAACAGGGTTTGGTACGGCATTCCAAGCCTTGTAAACGCGCAATGAGAAAAAGCTGTCTGCACTCTAGTCTACTGTATTGGACATCTGGTTTTAGGAGGTGGCCCCTTAGTGTCACGTCGCTTCTGTTGCTGAGCATCAAGCAACAAGGATGATCCGAGTACTGCATAATCAAAAAGGTTAATACCAAGTCACATCTAAGCTGACGGTATTCTAAGGAGTACATGGCCTATTTATCAGACCCGGACTGCCATAGTGGCTCGATGTTACACCGTCTAACGAAGCAACTTGTCCTTTTGGAGATGCGGTGGCCAGATTATAGTTTCATGCACCAGATGCGGTCAAATAAAACTGATATGAAAAAGCTGAATACAAGTAGGGTTGAACTGACCACAGAGATGTTCCAATGACGCCAAGATGTTGCTAGCCTTTGTTGCATTTGTTTCGGCGTTCACAGAGCTCGCGAGAGTGTGCAAAACAGTGCATTCTAGGTCCTTCTTAATAAAAACCGTCTGAAGCGGATATCCGCCGAGGTAATAAGTGGTTTTCATAGAGCCGCGAATGTGCATAATTTCGCACTTTCCAGCATTAAGTTCGGGTCGGTTCACTCCAGACCAGTTGAATAGAATGTCTAGGCCTTTTTGTAGGATGACAGAATCATTGGTTGTGTTGACAGCTCACTAAATTTTGACGTCATCTGCAAGCATTAGTGACGGAGAGGTGACGGAGAGTGAGGAGCCGTTGATGAACGCCAAAGGTGGCGGCGGGCCAAGAATTGAGCCCTATGGTAATTCACTGAGGCTGGACCTGTAGGTAGAGAGAACACCACTAACGCACACCATGTACAGATGGTTAGCAAAATACGACTCAAACCACTGGAGACGATTGCCTCTCACTCTGTAATGGGAAAGCTTGCCGATCAAAACAGAGTGATCCACGCGGTCGAATGCCTTGGCAAAATCGAGATATACGACCCCTGTTCCATTGCCCTGACCAACTGCTTTCGTCCACTGGGCGGCGGCTATCAGCAGATTGTGGTACATGAAAGGCCTTTGCGAAATCCGCAGTGCAGTTGGTCTGTAGTCGCTGGGGCAATTTCGCCTACCACCCTTGATAACGAGTGTAATACCCGCAAGATTCCAACTGCTGGGTACTGTTTCCTGGGAGACTGAATGCGTAAACCGTAAAATAAGTGGATCGGCAAGCTGTTCTGCCGCTTTCTGCAAGGCCTTGGCAGGTATACCGCTGAGGCCAGGAGGGCTTTCTCTAAAGCACCTGAGTTTGGCCAACACTGCCGTGGAGGAAAAATCTGCAGTGCCATCGATTTCAGTGCTAAGGCGAACCTGAGGAACTGATGGTGACTGCGCAAAAACACCGCTGTAAAATTCAGCGAGGTCATCACCGGCCTCCGTATCAGAGCCAGTAAGGCCTGACGGGCCTAAGAGTTGTGGAACTCCGGCTTTCGCCTTGCGAATTGATGCTACAAATCAGAAGAGGCTACTTGGGTCAGCGATAAAGCGTCCTGTAAGACGTTGTTGGCAATGAAGACGATCACGTCGAATCGGCGATGTACACCGATTCCTTACAGCAGTGTATATTTTTTGGTCAGCTTTAGATCCCGGTAATCGCTAGCACGTCCACGCATACCGCTTCCTCCGAATAAGTTTAAGTGTATTAGAGCGTAGATGACGTGGTGGCTTGCTCCGCTTGAAGCCCGATGATGGTGTAGATTCACCCACGGCTGCAAAAACGGCTGCAGTAAGCT
Organism: Paragonimus heterotremus; assembly: GCA_013368495.1. Taxonomy (NCBI): domain Eukaryota; kingdom Metazoa; phylum Platyhelminthes; class Trematoda; order Plagiorchiida; family Troglotrematidae; genus Paragonimus; species Paragonimus heterotremus. The sequence goes on along the minus strand of LUCH01018876.1, from coordinate 3,671 downwards.
TCTCACGGAGATTGCCCACACAAAGGAAGTGGGTGTAGTTTGCCCAAGACCGCATTTCCAAGTGGCCACGAAGTTTCTCTACATCCATTTTCCAGAGGTTTCCGCAATTACTGGTCGCTGAGCTGACCACATTCGTGCTACAAATGAAGTCGAATAAGACGACCGCATTTTCACTTAGTCCTAGTGGTGCGGTGATTGTAAGGTTGTCTACCATCAGCCCATCGTCAGTAAATGAGTAATCCAGCCGTGACGGATAATGATCAGTACGCCAAAGTGTGAATCCAGATATGTGTTCTGTAAAACACATTGCCTCGACTGTGTGGAAATCGTGCAGTGATAAGATTTTCAGTGCCTACCTGAGAAGGCCGGAAAGTTGTTTTCGGGTAAGTTAAAATCGCCCAATAAGAGAGAGTGTAGGAAAGTCCTGGGGTGGGTAAAACTTCCAATCCAGGTAATGTGTTCGTCTTTTGAACTATCTGATGTTGGAGGACGATAAAAGACACCCACTAATCAGCATTCTGAACCACTTAAGCGAATCGAGCACCAGACCGTTTCTTGAATCTCGGCGAGTACTGGATTGTTAAAAAGGAAGGCTTGAAGAGAAGTGTGGATATAGAAGGCCAATCCCCTCATCTATCTTCAGTTCTGTAGGCACGGAAGATAACCAGACCCTCTAAAGCGATTTCGGAATCTAGGTAGGAAGTGCTCAGCCACGACTACGTCATGGCAACAATCCAGGGCTTTGTGGTAGAACAAAGTTCGCGAAGCTTTGGTAATTTACCGGCTGAGCCAAGCGCATTCATGTACATGTGCTTTATAGAACTAATAGTAAACGAATGAACGTTCACCCGCGAGTGTGAACGGGGGTTCATTCAAAACGCAACGCTGATGAAGGTCGCCGACCCCACAGGAGACGGTTGTAGTGAGTTTTTGAAGTCATTAAATCCTCTACAGGAACCACCAAGCGACTAGCACGCGTGCGGTGATTAGCTCCAATAAATCTCCTTCGTCTTTAGAACGACAGGGAGGGAACGAAATCCCGCCAAGGGTAAAACGACGCCGGTGGCGGAACCGCTCCAGTATATTCGATGCCACCTCATACTATGTAAAAGTAATTTTGAGGGGTCGTGGTCGAAGTTCGCTCCACTCCAGCTTGGACCGTAAGATTTGATGAATACGCTGAACCCGGAAGTTGCTAAGTTTAAGGGAAGTTGACAGAAATTGCCACGGACTCCTTCCATATTCCATGTCGTTTGTGGTGGAATCGGGGACGCCCCTAACAGTAACACTGCGAGATCAGTCAGTGGTTCCAGGTTCCTTCTGAGCGAGTTTTCGCCTCTGGCGTTCAACCCATGGTATATCAGGGCATACCCGGACCCCAGAGTCATCGGGCACCTTATGTGACGCTAAGGGAACTTCTTCAGTCAAATTGAGAGACGAAAGCATAAGCCTCGCCAACCGAGGTTCGTCAGCATTTGGCGAATCTAATTTCCTCGCCAACCTCGTGGGAGAGTTTGGGACACTTGGATCGATGCCCATCTCAGCGCAAAGACATGCTCAAAGCTTACGATCACGCTAGTCTCGGTGCTTCAAACAACTGGTGGTACATTCCTGAAGGTTCTGAACAGTTACAGAATCCTCCTAAGCAGGTAAGCTCAACCTTTTGGGGGGGACGGTGTTGGTGCTCTGGAGAACTTCGCCGAAATTACGCCGTTATTAACATTGCTCTCCCGAACGGCAACATTGAGATCTTAGGTAGTACCGAACAGAGAATCCTGGAATTCGGTAGCTTTTGTTTATACGCTGTTGACTGGTTGTCAGCAGTAATGGACGTATGCGCCTTGGGAGCAACCGAGGCCATCTTTTCTAACTTCGCTTCTGAAGCATCTGATGCATAGGATGCTGCGACTATAGCACTCGAACTACATAAATTGATGGTTACGGCCCATGGCTCAGGGTATGTCACATCCACGGATGAGGTACTAGTTTCAAAACTAGAGGCCTGCCTAGGGGTCCTACAACAGAGACAGACAAAGTAGATGCAGTTTAGCTCTGTTTTTGCTAACATTTTGTGAACGATTAAAATGCCTAGACGCAGGGTCTAAATCGTGTATCGCAGAGCAGGCACTGCTTAGCGCAGCCCCTCACATGAAAAATCTTTACACAAGATCCACAGTGGGACATTTTTACCATCACTGGAGCGACTGAGCAAATAAGAACAGGTCGATTCATAATTCTCGAAGCCGCTAGGGTACAGACACAGTCAAATATCAATAAAACAACGCGGGTGGTAATTTGACCTGACGGTATTGGAAATTCGCGCGTAACGGAAAACGGTTTCCAGGCCACTGTTTCCGAAAAAATCGGCCAGCTACTTCACCCTTTTCCACTCTCAACTATAGGTGTCACAACACAGCGCATGGAAGATCCAGCACGCTTTACTACATTAACAAGAAACGGGGCGACGTCACAGACGTTGAGGTGATAACTATTCATATAATGGCACCAGGGGTTTAACTGTTCATTGTCCTTTAAATCTCGATTAAAGGTCTTTGATATTCGTCAGGGTCTTTCATCCATGTCAGACTGTTGTTCTTCTTCTTGCCGGGTTAATGGCACTTTCGCATTCACCATCTCTCTGGCAGCTTCCGGTGGGACTTGATTAACGGAATCTTTGTAGAAAAGGGAGTTTTGATTTATCTACTTCCGGCGAAGTGACCGTTAAGCTCGGTTCAGTATTGCAAGCTTTCCTAAAGTATTAGATTTGTTATCACATATTCCTTTTGCGGCCAACTGACGAGGAATGAACGTGACTAGCATTCTGATAAACGGATCGACTTGTAGCGACCTGGAGATTTCACTGGCCTGCCTGCGGCATGATTTGTAAAATAGCTCCAAAACTCATACTTACATATTGTACATAGGCTACTAAGAAAGATCGCATGGTGCGTGTTGCCCCATTCTTTGTCTGCATGTCGTATGACTACGTCGCAAACACGAACGCACACGTGTCACACTTCCGGTTTAATCGCTTGTCGACGGCCGGTCTGTCGCCTCTCTAGCTAACTTACGTGTCGGTTCCATTTCCAGTACAGTAAGACCTTCTGTATATTTCGTGCAATAAATATTCGGTCTCTCCTCTCAACGGCCTTTTGTATTTCGCGTCTGGTTAGTTCGTACCTGGGGAAAACGACTCAGTTCGCCGTGCACCAAATTGGTTATCCCGTATATTAATCTGTTTTCTTCCAGAGTTTTGGTTTCGGTCCACTAGTAATTAGTGAACCCTCTCGAATTCCTTTCTTTCCACAGGTATATCTTTTGTATAACTGTGAGTTACAATTTTCACACATTTCATATATACTCGTTTTTGGTTCGATTTATTTTCCATTCTGCTATAGTGGATGTTCAACCCTACATTTTTCCAGACGTCTCGGTTAGTACGCTAGCCGTGCCACTCGCACCATTTCGACAGAACAATCGTAAATAGTGGTTTGCCCAGTTAGAAACCACGTTCGCGCTACGACAAATTAGTCCAGAGCTAACCCGTTTCCATCACGTAATTACGGCACTGCCGCCTCAGGTCACTGACGAGGTGGACGATATTCTGGAGTGACTGGACTCCACGAAACCCTATGAGCAGCTCAAATTAGCTTTAGGATGCCACCTCTCCC
>LUCH01018875.1:0-10789 GCA_013368495.1 Paragonimus heterotremus | reverse complement strand
TTTAGATGAGACCCAACTGTGAAAAGTCAGGGCTTCGGCTGGATTCGAACCAGCGACAGAAACACCATGCCTCTACGCGGCAAGCGCTCTACCAGCTGAGCTACGAAGCCTTGAATTTTAACTGATGCTTGGACTGTTTTCATATGTTTGTTCACAAAATTGTCAGGGTAGCCATTCTCTTGTAGAATATGGATCACAATATAGATCAGTGTTCCAAGGCATCTACTGAGCAGATTTTTCCGGTTCTATCCGCCAAACATTTGACCGGGTTTCGCTGAAGTTCTCCCGGAGGGTAAAATTACACGAGCGACGTTCACCCGCGCCAGATTGAATTTATTCATTCTGACATCCGGCGCACTGGACAGAAATCACATTGCACCAGAACCAGTCAATGGATATCGCAGTGAATTGTTTTAATAAGACAGTCAGATTCCCTTGGTCGTGGTAGGCTAATTACACTCAAAAACCAAATGCCCGTGGTAAACCGCAAGCTGGCCAACGACTTACCTGCTTTTTTGGCCGTACGAACCACCAGAACCCTATGAATCCGGTTTAATCATAGCAGTCCGAAAGTAGTGCCAACCATAGGAAACACTCTGAGAAAATGGACTAGCCGGTTGATCCGATAAACAATGAGGCAAACAGCACTTGGTGCATGTATCGCACATCCCTAATCGAGGGCAGAGACCTGCTGCTACACAGAATTCAATGTCCAACCGACTTTCCCAAACTCGAACAACATTCACCAGCCGAATCCTCAAAGCTTGCAGTTCAGCTCCACCCGTTTAACTCTGAACGGTTTTACGCACTGTTTACTCTCTCTCTCTCTCTTCAGATTATTTTTCAACTTTCCCTCACGGTACTTGTTCGCTATCACACTGGTGTAATTATTTAGCCTTGGATGGAATTTACCACCCACTTTGGGCTGCATTCACAAACAACTCGTCCAGGCTGAGGTTAGGAAAGTGAACCACATGGCAAATAGGTAGGTCAGCATCAGACGCACACCATGCGTACCATCAACCATAGATGATGATGAGACCTAAGTCATTCACTGAGCCACGATTCCGTTGCCACATCAGCCACAAAATGGTTGTGCGCGGATATGTTAAGAGAATACCTTAGATCTGACACCCCACAGACACAAGGTCAGATTGGGGAAATCATGCCAACTGGCAAAACCCAACTCTCGACGGTTTATAAGTCGACCTTCGGACAGGTGTGGCCACAAGCTAACCCGTGGCTGCAATATGCGTTCAAGATGTCGAGGTTCGAAGCAGTATGCAGTACACTTTAATTCAAACAGTTTGCTGCGCTATTCATCGACACACGAGCCAAGTGGTCCGCCACACAGAGTTGTACTCACATCGAACAGCTAGCCACACAGACGAACGATGTTTGGTTAACCAATCAAGTCCTGGATAAGTCACCGCCAGCCGACTGTACATGCAGTCCAGTACGGAACCGGGTGCATGTCGGGCAATGGGCCAAGACAGACAGACCGACCTGCACCACTTGAACGGTGTGAAATGACATAACTTGGAACAAAACAAGGCGGTGGCCGAGCCGTAGCTCAATATGCCTTACCACTCATTAAGCCTAGCGCTGTCTATGAGGACAGCACAACCCGTCACTCCCGAGATGGACTGACCATCCGAAAATGACAAGCAAAACAAGGAATATCACAACTGTAGGCACCATGGTGCAAGCATAACTAACTGTAGGTAGACACACGAATACGCCAGACACATTTGGAACAAATGTCAGAGGAGAGACGCTCCATCTGAGGCAGTCGAGGCTGTATCTAACCAGTAAGACTACCAGCTGGAAAATCCTGTCCATTTGTTAATTGAAGCATTTTCAACTTTGGGAATTCTACAACGATCCTTACACAGGTTCACCTACGGAAACCTTGTTACGAATTTCACTTCTTCTAAATGATCAAGTTCGGTCGTCTTCTCACCGGTAGTCGAGCTAACGAAGTAACTACAATGGTACCAACGCAAAGAGCTTGATAAACCATTCACTCGTTAGTAGTGACGTGCGGTGTGTACAAAGAACAAGGAGGTAGTCAACGCAAGCGTATGCATTGCACTTACCAGGAATTCCTCATTCACGGAGAACAGTTGCAAGCTCCGATTCCAGTCACGAGGGTGATTACTCAGTTTGCCCAACCTATTCGGGATGGATTCCTAGACTCACTGGAACCGGCACAGTAGCGCACGTATGGCCTTGTTACCTGTTTTCATCATGGTAAACAGGTCACCTACCGTCGTGAATGGATAGGACATACATTTGAAAGATACGTCGCTGACACAAGGCCGACGTGATCAGTGAAGTTATCCAGGGTCATCATAGAGTACAATGGAATCAGCCGAAGCCATAACCAGTTGATTCTGTTCTAGTAAGTTCACCAGCATTCTCGCGGGTCAGGGCATAGTGGTATGTATTAGATCTATAATTACTAGTTATCGATGTAGTATGTACGATCTAAGGAACCACAGCTGATTTAATGAGCCATTCGCGGTTTCACTGTTTTGATGTATGTACTTATGTTGTATGGCAGGCAGTTTCGTTGTGAGTAGTATACTACTCAGGAGTAGTACATTACCCATAGGCAGCATTCAGGAACAAAATAGCAAGCTCCGAACGCCAGGAAGACGATGGATAAGAATAGACTATCGGAATAGTGTATACGCACTATGGTAGAAGTTTCACCAAGGGGAATGACAACGTAATGTCCTAACCACTAGACTATCACGGCCGGGCTGTCAAACGCAGCCACCAGCGCCTCCTTCGCAGCGGCCCACTCCATCTTCACAGGGCCTCTTCGCGCTGCGTCCAGAACCGCCTTCGCCCTACCCTTCACCAGCTTCCTACGGTCGGTCGTGACTCCGACCACTTCGACCACGTCCTCGAAGTCCTCCAGGAACGTCCGGACGTCTCCATCTTCGAACGGCTGCGGCCAGGGTATTTTCGTCCTCGCGTTCCTCACGGCATCAGTTGTTGTGACCGAAAAAGACGCTTGGCTTGAAAACTCGTTTATTGAGCTAACCCCTGCATAGTTCATGTCAAAAAGCAAACCACAAACGCGTACACTCATCTGCACGTCAGACATGCACTTATATACATCGGGTGGTAGTACGTTGTCATTCCCCTTGATGAAACTTCTGCCATAGTGTGTATACACTATTCCGATAGTCTATTCTTGTCCATCGTCTTCCTGGCGTTCGGAGCTTGCTCTTTTGTTCTTGAATGCTGCCTGTGGGTAATGTACTACTCGTGAGTAGTATACTACTCACAACGAAACTGCCTGTCATACAACACTTAGACATGCATGGCTTAATGTCTGAGACAAGCATATACCTACTGGCAGGATTAACCAGATTATTCAATCTCAACACATGTCTCCCTGGTTTCCGAGCGTCGTCACCACATAGGCATTTGCCCCCAGTACATTTACGTATCGGACAACAGTAATACCGAGAGCAACTACATGTTAGGAATAAACACTCGTGGCACAACCACATAACCGCCTCGTAACTAAGTGGGCCACTAGCACCGTTTTATTGGCAGAAATAGTTAGCTTAGCCGTAGGCAACCCATTGCTGCAATGGATAAACCGTATAAACACAATCGAACCGGGCACCAGTACCAATCGTACAACACACAGGACAAGCCAGCCGGCTTAACAAATTCAAAGACAACGCGTTATGTTAGATGTGTGTGATAGGCAATTTGCCTGCCCTTACCGAAAGAGCACGCACTTGCCCTAATCAGAGCGAATAATATAACCCATTAACCCGTATTCTGGGCGCGTCCACACCAACTTGGCCACAAAGGCCACACAACATCAACAGCGAGGGAATGACGACATCGATGGTAGCCAGCATGATCAGGATTGAATCTCTCTCTCCGCCAGTTGCATTGTACACCGGCAAGCTAGAACCTTGACAACCAAAAGCAAGGTAAATGCCACCGCTTGTTGCACCCGACAGTAAGTCATAGGACGCGTGCAGATAGCACAGCTTGGATCTACATTTCACTATCACGTGACCACACTTGTTAACCATGGTTACTCCATAAACAGCAGTCCGGCGGATAAACAGATTCATCTCCCTTGTGTATACAACAGCATACTGGAGGATGGCAAGTATATGTCTTCCACTCTTACATATGAGACAGTCCAATTAGCTTAAAAGATTTCACATGAATACAAGTCCCCGACGTCCCGGACGTTCTTCCAGCTATACCCAATTAACTCGCAACGTTTGTTGATAAGGTGAATCTAAAATTAGTCGCGCCTGTAATACACCAAGCGTCTATAAATTCTAAGCCCGCTGAGTGACCGACTCGGATATAAAAGTTGGGACCCCAGCCAACACAACCATCCTGTGAGTGTCTCACGAATCTCCTATCAGTGTCCGGGGAGTACCCTATGAGAGTCCGAACCAAACATATTTCGGTGGCTCATAGTATGGTCGTAGAAAATTTCAGCGTAACAGGTAGCACACATAGTTCACCGATTATACTTACGACAGGTTACTCGGTACATTTCCATCAACATAACAATCACTAAACTTAACGCAAATGTGTAGAAAGACGTTATACACCAAAAATATACGGTAGTTATTATGAAAATATACTCATACTGGAAAATGTACAACCATAATTGTACGATCAGAGATATTCCGTTTCTTCCTTTTGTGGATCTATGTGCCGGTGTGATTTGTTCTTTGGTAACCGCGTATACCTTTCCCTAACTTTCTGGATTCATTACTCCAGTTTCTCATTTACGGCCTTGTGTGAACGAACCGGGAAATCTCTGGCAAGTTACAAAATCTTATGCATTTTGACTTTTAGCCTCTTGGTATGCTAAGACAGGGGTGTGGGCACAAATGAGAACTGGTTATTGACGCCCCTCCCCAGTAGATAACGCTCACCAGCTCAATCACTATCGACGTATCTACTATGTTTTGTGCACAACTTTCCGACAACCTTCCATCGATCTTGTCGAGATAATCAGCCTAAATATGCGCTAGTTACAATTTGAAAAGTTTACCATCTTCAGCATTTGGACATCCTCAACTGAGTTCATTGGAAATCTAATCGGAAAATTGTCTGAATTTCAGCAAGTATAAACCTTGGCGCGTTTCGTTTCAAGCACAGTGAGTGTAACTGTTCGCGCATGCGCACGTTTGTGTGAACAACCTTCTGAAAGTCATTTTTTAAGTCAATCGTTAGAGCTTCAAATGGTTACACGCCAATGTGATATTCGTGATGGAGACGAGAACGAAGGCCGTAGTCAGACCTGAGTGTGCAATCACTGTGTGGAATGGTTACATGTCCACCATCTGTGTAGATACCACTCACACAACACTTGTCACATGAGAATTAACCAGAGTATGTAACCAGAGTTTCACTTGACGGATGAATGCTCTCATTGGCGCATCTGCAATCAAGCAATCAAAGTGAAGTATACTACGCTTACCACTACTAACATGATAATATCTGTGCACTTCATATCGCCCATAAGATCGTTCGCTAGCTTTGTCTGGCCACTGAATAATCCAACGATAGACAGGGCTGTTTTCGGATTGGTCAAACGAACAAGAATTGGCCGCAGTTGTGTACAGGAGCTCTCAGACAAACCCATCCCACCGACATGAAGATGTAACTTAACAGCATCACACTGCCCGTGTATTTGAAGCACCCCATCGAGGACGTTCTTTTAACCGAGGTGAACATAATGTCCCCCATCTGTTATCCTGCTTTTTGATGTGCGGGGTTACCCAGCATAGTCCTCACATCCTTCGGCAAGTGTGGATATAAATGAAGCAGTGCAGTGGGTATCACACTGAATGCAAGCGCAATCCTTCCGACGACTCGGAAACATTTCCTTTCCAGAAGGTGTTGAGTTACCTTGAAGTCGACTGTTAAGTGAATATCATACTGGTAATCGCAAGTTTACCTAGCTTACATGGTGGCGCGTTCAACGGCGATTCTACTGAGACCAACCTAATGGAAATAGTGATTCGTGGGATAGCAATATTTCTGTACGAGTTTCCTCAAGACTGATTACCATTCCAACATCTGTCTGTGTGCACGCTTCAACTCATATTATGCTGTCTGTTAAAAACAAATCCTAGTCGTGTTATAGAAATAACAGCTGAAACATACCACCACTTCCGTCAATAACGCTTTCTTCGTGTTCATGAATGTTTTCGAACTTACACACATTTGTAATACGGCAGATATTAGATCACGAAGACCCACGTGATCTTTCCATGGTACAACTTTTCAGTCGGCGTGCAACGGATTATTCAGTTTTGACGAAAATAAACAAATATCCTTGGACAAATAATGCTCACCGTTTTTGTCGATCCTGTATCAAACTCCACATTTCATAAATAGTAAAGTGAGTGATTTATGCGTGTAAACAACACTTTATACGATCGTTCCGTAGGACAATCATAGAACAGCTATGGGACAGTCGAACGTCCTATGAGTGTCTCATGTTTTGGCTGCTAAGGTCGTAAGGGTGAATTTCTTATTAATAAGTTGCTAAGATCCAAAAAGAATACTCAAAAACTAAGTGGAAAAGATAACAACAAACCTCGGTATTGTATCCACTTGATCTACGAGTTCCGAGACTAACGGTTCACGTAAATACGACGATATACAACAGTCTTGTAATGACGGGGCGAGAAAATGCAAATAAAACTAAGGTACACTAAAACAAAGGTCCAGCTATGGAGAGTAAGAATGAACAAACTGCGCGAGGTGGGCAAGCTGGGTAGGAAGATCTGCACCCATGACGATCGAGGACCTCAATTGATGTAATCCCTGTGGTTGTTCGCCTCGGTTGTTTGAGGTTATTCCGAGAGATAGGGCAAAAAGAAACGGGGCTGTTGGGTCCTGCATGGGCTTCACATAGAGGGTAATGTGCGTAGAGTTAATGTGGTTTCCTTATCAATAGTTGCTACTTCCCGGCGGAATGTTGTGAGGGCCATACGATTAATGAACTCTCTTGTGTTACGTTACGACGTTCTGGGAGGCGTACAGTGGTCGTATATGTGGTATCTGACGCTGAATATGGAAGAGATGTGGTGAGAGGGGGAGAAATGTTGTCATCTATTCTTGTTGGTTAGGATATGAGACTGGACAACTGGTCACGTATGCGTGGTACAGGAAGTCCGGGGTTTGTGGAGGGGGGGAGAATTGTGTAGGATGAGAGAACTAGGACCAGAAGCTTAGCCAATCAAAGCGCTGGCAATTAGAGAGGCGTTGGTACGGGTGATAGGGGTCATGGTGGTTGGCAGTGGGCTCGATGGGGTGGGTTCGGAGGGGGTCAAGATGGGGGTATTGAGAGGTCAGTTCACTTTGAGCGGCGTAATAGATTGTGTTGTCTGCACTCGTGTCATAACAGAATGGGCTGGTGGCGTGTCGTTTTGCACTGTCTCTACAGTTTCTGAAACATATTCGTTGTTATGGGATTTGGGAGATGAGTGGACAAAGTGGCGATCAGGCTGAGGAAGTCGAAATGAATGAGTCGTGCCGGGATCTGGAGGGGGACTATCGGAATGCAGGGTTGTGCCTCGACGGTAAGGTGGCCAGTTTGCAGTGTTGACTGTTGAGGTGGATTCCAGGACAGGTGTTAGAGACGTTTCTGATGGCTTCTGAACTTTTGTTCGGAAACACTGGAGTCATTTCGGTGTACAATTCCTTCTGCGTTTCACTTGGGCGGAAAAGGTTAGTTGCCATGTTCTTTAGCATGGCGTTCTCCAAATACGACCATTTATATTGAGGCTGTGGTCTCTGGGCCAATTTCTCATCGTTAAATTCCACATGGTGGACACGTCGGCGGCGTTTGGAAAGTCCTACATGGCTCCGAATTCCGCCGTACGACTGCTGCATTTGAACTCAACCGCGCAAACAAGGTGAGCCAAAGTCCCCAGTGGGTTTCTCTTTTGACCATTCAGATGACGTTAGACACTACCCAATGAGGAGAACCCTGAACTACGTATGCGGCATGGAAATCGATTGTCGGTATTCTGGCACCTGGAACTACCTCCGACTGGGGTCAAAGTGTGCTTCAATTCGTTGCATCAGAGTCAGAAAATTGCTGCAGTGAATTCTCAGACAAGAATTGTGGGATAACACTGGGTATCTGCGCCACGGACCGTTCGTAGTCTGCCAACTGTGACTGCCTAAAGCGAAACTAGACCACTCGGTGATGGTTGACTGAGAGAGTGGTCAAGTACGCAATTAATGAGTTGGCGAGACAGTAGAGATCCTCAACGTATAATGTGGGTATGGGGCGCTTGTCACCCGAGGAAGAGGAGCCTCGAGTAGTCCGTTGGGGGTAAAATGTGGTGATCTTTCTGCAGTGGAGGATGCTGACCATGTTCCTCACATATGGTATATGGACACAGTCGTTATGTGAGAGAGTGCTCAGTGTGAACTAGCGGAAAGACATGTACAGTGCAACAAATGAGGAACAAAACTGAGCAAAATGAACCAAAGATTATACACAAGGTGAACCACCTATCGCCGGAAAGGTACACGTGAAATTAAGAGTAGATTGGCCGACGAGGCTGTGGATTTTGTAAAGTGTTAGATGAATCTGGGGAAATCAGACAGATTAAACGAAATTCAACATAGTTTACTGGGCTAGAATACTCCGTACGCGAAGCTGTTACGACTGAGTCCTCACGATTGCAGATGACTGGTCTAATTTCATCCAATTACCTGTTTACACCTGTTCGTTCTACTAGCCGTTCGCGGTCTGATTAAACTACAGCAATAGATTCTTGCTTTCTGACTATGTAACTACCGAAATGACCACATTTTAGATTAGCGTATCACGTTCACTTGGTCCTGTACCAGATGACGTGAATTAGTGTACACTCTTCTGCTTCATGCTTTGATTTAGCACGCTCAGTCGGGTTATAACAACCGGCGATTTTCAGTGGCAGATAATGCGATTATTAACTGACGCAGTTCAGCTGCTTCTGAAACAGTAGCACGAACGATATGGAGTCATTTATTTCAAGCAGTTAAACACGACGATGGCTTAACAAAGCTGGACAGTTACCGTCAGTGTCATTCATTAACGCATTACCTAATGGAATTTAATTAATAACTGCACAACAGGATCATGTGAGATGCTTGGTTCAATCGTTGTTTGAAGACATTTAGTGAGGAGGTAGTGAACTTGAGTGCTATTGTTCACGTTCGAAGACTCCTACCTAGCTCCAATCCGACGGACCACGTTGAATATTGTAGATTTGTTTTACCGAAGGGCACTTTGCACGAGCTTGTCGATTTCGAGGTCGCATACGCCGAAGATACGGGAAACGTGGACACAAAGAGGTACGTTGTGCGGAAGCATCTTGAGCAAGGCGTCTTTGGAAGTTCAAAGAGACGTTGAACTATAATGGCAGTCCATTTCAGTGCTGCTGTCGCAGCACTCGATGATAACATTTCAAGTGGCAGGAAGTACAAGATCTTATTGATTTGTGTGGAAGTGCGCCTACAAGTTAACACGTTCTCTGATATCACACTCAACTTGATGAAAACATGGGATCGTTTACACAGACTGGTATACACACGAAAAGGTTGCATTTCAGAACTGTTCAGGAGCTAGAATTCCATCTGTGAGACATTTCATCTATGAGGTTCAACTTGATAAGTTACAGGCTAGAGTGGTATTTATTGTATTGTAAAAGGCCTAAAGTTGAATTTGTTGAATAAAAACTGGATTTACAAACTGGGTTTGTTTAGTGTGTAGTTGAGCTCAATTTGTGGTTCAGTCTGTTCAGTTGTCAAAATTATACAATCCTACCATTTCTTGTTAGACAAAGGCACAAACGTGAAAATGGTTTTATAACTGCAAGGACAGTAACAAGACTTTTCTTAAGATGGCCCTGGTCAATGTACACAGGCAAGAACTACCCTATACACTCTTCTATGTGCAAAAGCAGTTTGGTTTCCAAAAAGTCCTGTTCCATATGCGGTTATTGCTTTGCTGGAGGTTGAATTGAACCGACCTGAGCGAATGGAGGTCATCAGTTCAGTAAACTAATCGGTTTGGGTCACACCAGTAGTATTGATTGGAAAAGCAAGTGGTTTGCTGTGACTATCTAGTGACTTCTCGACTGATCTAAATGAGACCCACCAGTATCCGTTGCCTGCTTTCGGGGATCTGCACTGAAAGTTAAACAGTGGTAAGGTCTTCGCCAACACTGATTTTTCAGAAGCATAGTTACCAGTAGATGTCAACAGGTACTGTGAAATCTCAACGCGCACTACAGACTGCATCAACACAACCGCCTGTCGTTTGGTGTGAAGTGTGCTCCAGCGATCTTTCAGTAAATCTGGGACAAGATGCCAGCTCGTTTAACACGTGCGGTGGCTTATATGGACGACATTATCAACGCTAGCCCCACGGTTTAAGGATGTCAGTCGTACCTTCGTTCGGTTTTCAAACCTATCGAAGTGTGTGGCTTCTGTTAGGGTCAGGATAAACTTGACCCGACCAACACGATCCTGCTGTCAGAAATCAGATATCCCAAACCGTTACTGAGATATAGGTAGATTTGGGGTTCAAATATTTCTTCGCGCGCTCACGCGGCCACAGGGTCAGTGATTTTCTATAAATATCGACCAGTTTCTCGTGTAAATTGGCCAATCTGCCCAGAAAAGCCGAGGCAAATTGGTCTCGGCTTACTCTCTTGAAACGCTTGGCTTATAATCTAGAACTCTACCTGGTCGCACCAAGCCTGTC